>WNWK01005188.1:0-125233 GCA_009830355.1 Cherax destructor | reverse complement strand
CTGGGGTGCGGGCCCTTCGCAGAAAGCTTTCTGGACATGTCTCTAGGGTCTGCTTAGATCCTTGTCTTAGACACTTCTTTGATAGTACACCCCAATGTTAGTTTTATGAGCTTTAAATTGATCTCCCGAGTTTTCTGAGTAACTAACTGTTTGTTTATGTGATGATGGCGGTGACTCTTCTCTCTCACCTATACTCAGGTGAATCACGATATCCTCAACCCCTCAACAATCTGCTGTATTGTGAACCGGTTAGTCCTATACTTCAAATTTAACTCATGTACTGTAGTGCTAGCTAGTTTCCTCTGAATCGTCTGACTGACCATCCATTCCGATCCACCCCAATCATGTAAATCTCTGAGACTGTTTGTCAGACTCATGACTTCGATTCGAACTTCTAAGCTCTGACGGTCATGACGGCAAGCCTCAAGATCGGACAATCGATAAAATATAGCTATCATTATCTCCTCTGTGTTGCCATACGCATTCTTTAGTTGATCCTTGGCATGTTGATAATTAATATCAGTGGTTTGGTAATGCCGGACCAAGTCCAGGGCTTTACCCTTGAGCTGTGAACGTAAGTACATCTGACAAATCATCCCTGTCATCTATCTGGGATTTAAACTGATCCCAGAAAGCAATGTACTCTGTCAAGGTTCCGTCGAACATTGGTAAATTCAATGTAGGCAATCTGGGTAACACTCTAGGGGGACTGTGGTGGCCTGTGTGCCCTGTACTATTATTTGTTGACCCTGCTGTATTAGCCTTCAATATTTTCTTTAACTTTTTGCAGAGTCCCTACTCTGTTAGACATTCGGCCCTCTGATCATCGCATTCCTCGCATTCCTCCCGAGCTGTCTCGACAACATCTTCAGGCTCCTCTGTCTCATAGGCTTCTGTCTCGTAACGAAGATAGGCTGTCTCCAATGCCTTTAGCCTTTCCTCTAAAAGCTCTAAACACCTTTCTAGATCCTCGCAATCTGCATCTGGGTTTTCTCTGACAGCACGGCACTCCCTACATGCCTTGGTTAGTCGTCCCTTGTGGGCGCTCATAGACCGCTTTAGCTGGCTTAGAGATGGGGCAGGTACTCTCTGATTCTCCCCCGTCATTGTTGTGGTTTAGTTAAGAGTTTGTCACTAATTTATACTTTCATTAGCCCACCCCACAGCACAATACGGTATTAGGTGAGAATAAGTGATTCCCAAAGCTCCTCAACAAGCTTGATGACTTTCTTTACTTATAGTGACTTGACTCAGAAAGAATGTACACTGTTAGCCCTCAAACCCAACTAAAATGTATATTGTTGTTATGAAAGCTTAACCTAGCAACTCCCTGTACACAATAGTAAGTAGTTACAGGACTTAAAGCTAGCAAATCACAATTTAATTGAACCAAATACAATAAAATTCACACAGTAAAATATGTAGTCTTTGCAATTAAATTCACTTGGATAATTATAAAATAAATTCAGTAAATCAACTTATAAACAGTAAATAAATACTAATATTGTGTAATTAGCTTTGGCTTAACTGGGCCTAGATTGTTTAAGTTGCTCCCCAGCCTTGGTGGTGCGCGGGTGAGCTCAGTTGTCCCCCTGGTGGAGGTTAGGTGAAATTTTATTTTCACCATCATGGCGGATACATACCGGCGATGTGTCAACACTGTCTGTGTGGACTTGATTAAAGGTGCTGTGTATCCTGATAATGCTGAGATCATCTTGCCATTGGTTCTACGTGACACCTTCGTAATATCGACTGAGGCCATTTATGGCATATCTTTGAACGGATCAGCCAGATTTTTCGTCAAGTTCAACTCCACTGGCGCATACGCACCTCGGGATTGGAGGTGCGTATGCGTGATGTGTCCGCACATTACTCTTGGATTCACGTGAAGAACCTCCCGTTTGAGGCTGCTGAATTTGATGTTCGGCGAGTATTCGGCCAGTATGGGACTATACATGTAGCTAATGTTGGTCGGTGGCAGCAGAGAACTTATGCTGGCATGCTGGCAGGATCATACTCCCTCAAAATGACTTTGAGGAGGCCTATCCCGTCATACGTTCATATGCAAGAGTTTCGTACTCAAGTATACGTTTCGTATGCTGGACAGGTGAGGACGTGCCGGCTCTGCGGTGCCCCGGGACATATGGCGGCTACATGTGATCAACGCAGGGAGCGGCAACCTGGACGTCGCGATGATGGGACTTATCGTACTGCGACGGACCTGAGAGAAATGACCAAGACGAGTGTACAGTTGGATGTGGCCGAGGTCCTTGATACCGAGGATGTCCCTCGGAGTTGGAGTGAGGTGGTTGATGCTGCGGAGGAGGCCGTTTTGACTTTACCCACAACAAAGCAAGAAGAGGAGCAGGAGTGTTCCCAGGTTGCCATGGAGGGTGACTTGTTGGAGGTGGTCTCTGAGTTATCGAGGCCTTGTTTCGAGGACATCCAGAGCCTCCTTGGGAGCCCGTCGCCGGCGGGTGTTTTGGGCTTGGATGAGGACTCATCTGGTGTTTCGGAGCATCCGGAGTGCGAGATTGGTCCGGTAGAGGACCTTGTTGACTCTGTGCCTGTGGTGGTGGCTGAGGTGGAGGTGCATAGGGAGGAAGGTAATAGGGAGATGGAATGTGTGGAAGCATCCTGCAAGCGGCCCAGTGGGGATTCTGAGGATGATGAGATAACCCCGGGCCAAAGGTCTTCTAAAATGGCCTGGAGGGATGTTGTCAAGAGGAAGAAGGTTGTGCCCCAGGGAAAGAAAAGTGGGACAGGAGTGAAAGGAGGTACAGCACAAAGTGGGATTTCTGTGCCAGTAGTGACAGGGTCTGTGTGCCGAAGTGGCAAACCCCCTTTGACCTATTCAGGTGTCTCAACTTAAATGTTAATGGGCTCCGGGCAGAAGTTCGGAGGAGATGGATTGAGGTGATGCTCAGACGGTTGAATGTGGATGTATGCTTTCTCCAGGAGCATAATTATAGATGTGGTAGGGATTTGTGTTTGAAGAGATATAAGAGTTATACTGGGAGTTCGGGGCATTTCAAGGGTGGGGTGATGGTGGGTATACGTGAGACCAGCCCTTTCAAGTTAAAAGCCTGGGAGGAGGAGGGTGGGGGTAGGATAGTTCGGGTGGACGGGGTTTGGGGAGATATAGAGGTGTGTTTCATTGGTGTATATATGCCGGCGACTTCCAATCGCCGTGTAAAGGATGATTTTGTACGTGATGATTTGGTTTATGCGTTGAGAGGTTTACCGTTGGTTACGATAATTGCTGGGGATTGGAATTGCATTATTAGAGGGAGGGATGTGGAACCTCGAGGGGCGGGTTGTTTGTTGCAGGGCTTGAGGGAGGTGCTGAGGGCGGTTAGTGTGGAGGATGTGGTTAGGGGAGGAGGGTGGCGTGTTGATCACACATATATTAAACAGGGTTATGCGGCTAGGTTGGACCGGGTATATGTATCAGGGGCAGTTCAGGTAGGTGAGGTTAAATGTCAGGATTTTGGTTTTTCTGATCATAGGGGTGTGTTGGTAGAGATGGGATGGGCTGGGGCGGTATAGATATATTCCGGGTATTGGAAATTAAGTGTGAGGTTGTTGCAGGGGTTGGATCACAGGGAGGTTTTTGCGGATTGGTGGGGTCGAGTATGGAACGATGGGAAGGGGATTAGTGATATAGTGGAATGGTGGAGTGTGCCGTCTAAAGTGGCAATCCAGGAATTTTATAGGCAACTGGGTAAGGAAGATGCGAGGCAAAGATTAGGTATGTTGAGGTACCTAGAGGGGCAATTGAGGACTTGTTATGAGAGTGGAGGGCGGTATCCCCTAGCTGAAATTGATCATCTGCGGTCACGATTGCGGGAGTTGCAGAATTAAAATTTTCATGCTCTGAGGGTGCGAGGAGGTTTAGAGGAAGTTTTATGGGGGGATAAGTCCTCTGCGTTAGTGTTACATACTTTTCAGAACCAGAGAAGAGATATGACGGTCATGTCTCTGAGGGTAACTGAGGAGTGCCGTGGGTATCGGAAGGGGCAGATTCTTCGTACCACGGAAGCCATGAGTTATTATGCGGATGCTTGGTTTGAGTGTAAGATGAGTCTGGGGGAAAGTGATGGGGTATCCCGGGATGTAATTTTAGATTGTATAGTTGAGAGGATTGGGGCTGGAGATAGAGAGCGTATGGAAGGGTCTATAACTGAGGAGGAGGTTTGGCAGGCAGTGAAAGGTCAGGCCCTGGGCAAGGCCCCTGGCCTGGATGGGATTTCTGGGGATTTTTTTTATAGTTCATTGGGAGGTTCTGTGAGGGATGCTAGTTAGGCTGTTTAATGCTATGAAATTGAAAGGTAGTTTGGGCGGGGATATGTCAATAGGTAATGTAGTTTTAGTGCCGAAAAATCGTGTATGTGGGATGGTTGAGGATTATAGGCCAATCACACTTATGTGTGCAGATTATAAGATATTTGCACGAATTCTTGCTAATAGAATGAAAGGAGTTTTGGAGAGCTTGGAAAAATAAACACATAAGCAGTATAATGTGATCCTTTATTGACAACGTTTCGCCCACGCAGTGGGCTTTATCGAGTCACAGACAGATCTACCTGGAAAATGAGCAACATGGAGATATATATAGGGTACAGTCAGGTGGAGAATGCTGGGTCAGGTGGAGAAAGCTGCATGTGAGTCTTAAAAAGTAGTGTGATAGTTAAAAACATAGTTCTAGGTGGGATAGCGTTGAAGAAGTTTCTTGGCAATAGGTTCAGCTATGTTGTAGAAGCCGTTGTTCTGGTTGAAGTTGTTGGATATACAGATGAGTGATGATTCTAGGATTCTTCGGTATTGCGTGTTGTCTTCTCTGGCGATGAGTCTTGCGTTTCTGTAGTTGATTAAATGGTTGTGTAAATTTCGGTGTTGAACACAGGCATTTCTTGAGTCGTCAGATCTGCCTGCGTACTGGTGTTCTGAAATGCGTGTTTGTAGGTCTCTGGATGTTTCGCCAACGTATAATTTGCTGCAGCCATTACAAGGGATTGTGTATACCCCTGCCGTGGATAAAGCCCACTGCGTGGGCGAAACGTTGTCAATAAAGGATCACATTATACTGCTTATGTGTTTATTTTTCCATTGTGTCGGTATTTTATACCATTTATTTCCTTCTTTGGAGAGCTTACTGGAGGGGGGTCAGTATGGGGTACCAGGGAGAAGTATGAGGGAGGGTCATCAGAGGATCAAAGGTTTTTTAGAGAGCAGAAAAGCTGTGGGTGTTTTAGGGCTTGATTGGGAAAAGGCGTATGATAGTGTTGATAGGGATATGTTGCAGGCGGTGCTTTTACGGCAGGGGTTTGGGGCGGAGGTCGTGGGTTGGGTCCGCACTTTGTACGAGCATGCACGTTTGAGGGTACAGGTGAATGGGAGGTTGGGGACCGAGGTGCGTTTGGGGTGGGGGCTGCGACAGGGGTGCCCCTTGTCACAGCTCCTGTGACAAGACCCGGCCCGGGTCTTTACCAGATGGCGACCCGGCTCCGACTCCCTGGCGTGGGAGTGTCAGAGACCTATCTCTCCCATGGGAGGGGATACCCCTCATCGGCGGGACCAACTGGCCTCAGGCCTAGGCACATTCCCCACCAGCACGAGGCATAAGAACATAAGAAAGGAGGAACACTGCAGCAGGCCTGTTGGCCCATACTAGGCAGGTCCTTCACAATCCGTCCCACTAACAGAATATTTGCTCAACCCAATTTTCAATGCTACCCAAGAAATAAGCTTTGACAATTCTACCCACTCATGCGCGAGTCCCACTCAAATCCAACCCCTCTCACTCATGAATTTATCCAACCTAAATTTGAAACTACCCAAGGTCCTAGCTTCAATAACCCTACTAGGCAGACTGTTCCACTCATCAACTACCCTATTTCCAAACCAATACTTTCCTATATCCGTTACAAGCGATATATGGACACAGTTGGTATATATATACTGTCAAGGTGAGGTGAAAAAACTACTACTAATACTACTTATATCACTACTACTTCTAACACCACTAGTTTTTTCACCTCACCTTGACAGTATATATATACCAACTGTGTCCATATATCGCTTGTAACGGCTTGAGAAAGCTCCTGGAGAGCGAAACGTTGCCACAATAAAATGTCACATTAGTTGCAATTGTGTCTTTTTACTTAACATATTGTCGGTAATTCTACCAATATTATTACTTTCCTATATCCTTTCTAAATCTAAACTTATCTAACTTGAATCCATTATTGCGGGTTCTCTCTTGGAGAGATATCCTCAAGACCTTATTTATATCCCCTTTGTTAATACCCATTTTCCACTTGTATACCTCGATCATGTCTTCCCTCATTCTACGTCTTACAAGTGAATGTAATTTTAGGGTCTTCAATCTTTCTTCGTAAGGAAGATTTCTAATGCTATGTATTAATTTAGTCATTCTACGCTGAATGTTTTCTTACGAATTTATGTCCATTCTGTAATATGGAGACCAGAACTGAGCTGCGTAATCTAGGTGAGGCCTTACTAATGATGTATAAAGCTGTAATATAACCTCTGGACTTCTGTTGCTAACACTTCTTGATATAAATCCCAGTAATCTATTTGCCTTATTACGTACGCTTAGGCATTGCTGTCTTGGTTTAAGGTTGCTGCTTACCATCACCCCCAAGTCCTTCTCGCAATCTGTATGGCTAAGTTCTACGTTATTTAACTTATAAGTGCTTGGGTTATGGACACTCCCGAGCTTCAGAACCTTGCATTTATCTACATTGGACTGCATCTGCCACTTTTCTGACCACGAATTAAGTTTGTCTAAATCTTCCTGAAGTTCTATGACATCTATGTTTGAATCAATTATCCTACCTATCTTCGTGTCGTCGGCGAATTTGCTCATATCACTAGTAATTCCCTCATCAAGGTCATTGATATATATTATAAATAACAATGGGCCTAAGACTGATCCCTGTGGAACACCACTTGTTACAAGTCCCCATTCGGATTTAACCCCATTTATGCACACTCTCTGCTTCCTATTGGTGAGCCATGACTCGATCCATGACAGCACTTTTCCCCCAATGCCATGAGCTGCCACTTTCTTTAACAGTCTCTGGTGCGGTACTCTATCAAAAGCCTTACTAAAGTCTAAATAAACAATATCGAATTCTTTATCGTGATCAACAGCCTCAAAAGCTTTACTGAAGAAGGTTAATAAATTAGATAGGCAGGAACGGCCCCTCGTGAATCCATGCTGGGTATCATTAATCAAATTATGGTTATCTAGATGGCTTCTAATAATATCAGCTATAATTGACTCTAGTAATTTGCCTACAGGAGGAACACTGCAGCAGGCCCATACTAGGCAGGTCCTTCACAATTCGTCCCACTAACAGAACACTTGCTCAACCCAATTTTCAATGCTACCCAAGAAATAAGCTTTGGCAATTCCATTCACTCATGTGCGAGTCCAACTCAAATCCAACCCCTCTCACTCATGAATTTATCCAACCTAAATTTGAAACTACCCAAGGTCCTAGCTTCAATAACCCTACTAGGCAGACTGTTCCACTCATAAGAACATAAGAATAGAGGAACACTGCAGAAGGCCTACTGGCCCATACAAGGCAGGTCCTTATCAAAACCACCACTACCTAAGAATTTATTCCCGTACTCACGACACCAATCAAACCCAGCCCCTCCCACTCATATATTTGTCCAATCTCTTTTTAAAGCCACCCAAGGTCCTAGCCTCTATCACCCTACTTGGAAGATTGTTCCACGCATCTACAACTCTGTTCGAAAACCAGTACTTGCCTATGTTCTTTCTAAATCTAAATTTATCCAATTTAAATCCGTTATTTCTTGTTCTTACTTGGTTCGATATCCTCAGTATTTTATTAATATCTCCTTTGTTTATGCCCATCATCAACTTGTACACCTCGATGATATCTCCCCTCATTCTACGTCTCTCCAGAGAGTGGAGATTCAACGCTCTAAGTCTATCTTCATATGGGAGATTTCTTATACTGTAAATCATTTTAGTCATTCTTCTCTGTATGTTCTCCAACGAATCTATATCCATTCTGTAGTAAGGAGACCAAAACTGAGCTGCATAATCCAAATGAGGTCTCACTAGTGATGTATAGAGCTTCGGCTCCCTCACCAGGTGCTTCGGCTCCCTCAGTACTCTGGTGATGGACCAGGTGCTTCTGCTCCCTCAGTACCCTAATGATGGACCAGGTGCTTCGGCTCCTTCAGTACCCTGGTGATGGACCAGGTGCTTCGACTCCTTCAGTACCCTGGTGATGGACCAGGTGCTTCGGCTCCTTCAGTACCCTGGTGATGGACCAGGTGCTTCGGCTTATTCAGTGCCCTGGTGATGGACCAGGTGCTTCAGCTCCTTCAGTACCCTATTTTATAGTGCCCTGAATATCAAAGCATATTCCATGGATGGAGTAGGTGGGTTGGGTAGGAGTTTTTGTTTGTGGGATTAGTTTAGGGTTTTGCCTAGTGTGGATCAGTTAGCTTGATGCAGTGTTCCTTATTTCTGTGTTCTTGTGAGAACATAAGAAAGGAGGAACACTGCAGCAGGCCTGTTGGCCCATACTAGGCAGGTCCTTCACAATCCGTCCCAGTAACAGAACACTTGCTCAGTCCAATTTTCAATGCTACCCAAGAAATAAGCTTTGACAATTCCATTCACTCATTTGCGAGTCCTACTCAAATCCAACCCCTCTCACTCATGAATTTATCCAACCATTCATCTACACCCTGTCTGACACAGCAACATCTTGGGATCTAAATACAAACGAATTCTTCAACACTTGTCCAACCTTTGGACGAAGACCTACTTCGACTAGTGGATGATACTACTATGACCCCGCCTCCTGCTGCTTCACCTCACCTGACTACAGTATATAAGCCACCTCTACGGACATATACAGTACTTTCTACAAGATTGATGGACTGAACACATCGACTCCAGGGCGAGGGACTGATTACCTCAAAACTCCTACTCTCCTTACACCTTTCTACTTTGTATTGGACTGATGAAGCCACTGTGTGGCGAAACGTTTCCTCAATAAAGATACCCAAATGTTGCATATGTGTCTAATTTATAACTTGTCGGTTCTCTGAACCATTCATCTACGCTCTAAGTCTATCTTCATACGGGAGATTTCTTATACTGTAAATCATTTTAGTCATTCTTCTTTGTATGTTCTCCAATGAATCTATATCCATCCTGTAGTAAGGAGACCAAAACATTATACTGCTTATGTGTTTATTTTTCCATTGTGTCGGTATTTTATACCATTTATTTCCACCAGGGCGTTGAAGGAGCTGAAACACATGGTCCATCACCAAGGTATAAAAGGAGCCGAAGCACCTGTTCCATCACTAGGGTACTGAATGACTCTAGTAACTTACCAACAATTGAGGTCTGGCTTATTGGGCGGTAATTTGACGGTAACGACTTGTCCCCTTGGCCAGCTTCCACATATCAGACACTACACTTGTTTGAAGAGATAGATTAAAAATGTTAGTTATTGGGTCACAGAGTTCCATTTTGCATTCCTTAAGAACCCTTGCAGGCAGATCTGACGACTCAAGGAATGCCTGTTCAACAACGGAATTCACACAACCATTTAATCAACTACAGAGAAGACAACACTCAATACCGAAGAATCCTAGAAGCATCACTTATCTGCATATCCAACAACTTTAACCAGAACAACGGCTTCTACAACATAGCTGAACCTATTGCCAAGAAACTTCTTCATCGCTATCCCACAGTGAACTAGTAAAAGGACACAAATGCAACTAATGAGACATTTTATTGTGGCAACGTTTCGCTTCCAGGAGCTTTATCGCTGTTACAAACAATGCATGTTGTTGTTGTATGTTCGCCGGTACATCCGGCCCGGGTCTTCCAAATGGTGACCCGACATTGGCCCCCTGGGTAGAGGGTGTCGGTCATCTTTTTTCTTTCTTGCTGTGGCTCCCCATGATGGGGAGTGTGCTTCCCTGACGTCGCATCTTCATCAGCAGATCTTGGTACTTCAGGCTGTGGTTCTACCTACATAGGAAGAAGAAGGATGGGGGATAAGAAAGAAGGAAGTGAGAGAAAGAATAGCTGTAGTGGGTAGCCTTGGTCGTCGTCGGGGTTCTCCGGCGTCGTCATCGAGGGGCGGTTGGGTGGCTAGGACTGAAGCAGTGTCATTGGGTGGCCAGGTAAACCAGCCGGGCTGCTTTGTCCTTGCGGGTCAGATCACCAGGTGCCATCAGGAAGTGCCTGCGGCGGATGGACGTCGTCGCAGGACAGTCAAGCATGTGGGAACTAGAGGCTTTGGAACCATCCGGTCGCAGTGGCGGCAAGCTCCCACTCATGCGTTCGATGAGGCGCTTTGCAGTAGGGTAGCCGAGGCGCAGGCGGTGGACGCTGACTTGCAGCTCCCTGTTCAGTTTCCTCATGTTGGTGGGGGCTCCCTACGTGTCGCTCTGTCATACCAGTGCCGGCTCCGAGATGCCCCGGTGCTGGTAGTGGGCGTCTGGCTGCCGAAGCTGCCCCCAGGTGCACCTGGGCAATTGTAGTCGCAGGTTGGGCTGCAAGTGTGGCAGACTTAGCCGCCCCATCCGCCGCATCATTCCCAGCAAGGTCGATGTGGCTTGGTATCCAATTGATTGTTGCTTGCCGGCCCTGCTCGTCAAGGAATGTAGGTCTCTTCTGATGGCCTGTATCGCCGCCCTGGAGTCGTGGATGACTGGAGGTTGGTGGTGTTCCAGGAGCGCATGTTGGATGGCGGGAGTTCTGCCTGTAGGATGCTGCAGTGGTCTGGGAGGCGCCAGCCGACCGTTAGGAGGGTGATATATCCCGGAACCCGTGCGTCCGGCCTCGGGGGCTCTTGATCCATCAGTGTAGTACACTGCACACCCGGGATGCTCCGCTGCAGCAATGCTTGCAGCTGCCCACCGCTGCAGCACGTGCTGTGGACAGTGACGCTTGCTGGCTGGCAGGTTTGCAAGGTGGATTACGACAGGTTCTGGTGCCATGGCGGTGGCACTGTACCCATCGACTGGCCGGTCGCATCCCTTGTCCTCGAGGAGCGGCATGGGCAGGAGCTCCTTGTCACTTCCGCAGCCGACCACAACCATAGTCGGACACGGCCTTCCTGCGAAGTCGCCTCGCTGACGGTCAAGGAGGTCTCTCAGCAGGCGCTCACCGCCAGGTAGCTGGACAAATTTGACCAACCTCCTGGCAGCAACAAGGACGATCCTGTCACTTAGGGGCTGCAGTTGGGCCTCTCTGTTCAGAGTCACTGTGTTGGTCCAGCCCGGAGCCCCCAGCATGACCCGAGCCGCATCATTTGTACAACGCTGAGGCTCTTGAGGCATGAGGGATGCGCTTGGGCCAGGGTGATTGCACCATAGTCGATTAGCGAGCGCACCGCCTGCACGTAGAACATCCGGAGAATATCGTGGCTGGCACCAGTCCTAGGATTGGCCATGGCACGCATGGCCGTGACACGTTGCATGGCACGCTCCCTGACATGCTCTGCCTGCTTGTGGAAGGAGAGTCGGCTGTCAATCCATATACAAGATATTGGTAACTGCAGACCCAGTCCAGGTTGATGTCTGAGATCTTCAGCCTGGTATCGGACCTTGGCACGAAAGATCATGGCCTTGGACTTTTCCGCCGAGATCTTGAGGCCAAGGCGACGGCAAGGGGGTATCTAGCATGGGTCGCGTTGGGCTTTGCGCAACAGTCCGGGCCCCCAAGGTCCCCTCGCGTAGCTGGGTGGGCCGCTGAGAACGTCAGCTGCACCAGCTCATATCAGCACGCGGGGAAAGTCGCCCGACCCCCAGGTACAGTTGATGACTTCGGAGGGCGTCATGCCCTGGGGGGCCGCCTTTGAGATGAGGGATTCCCCCGCCCGGGGCCTTTCCCTTGAAGTCTTGAAGGAGTTTTTCAGCCCCCGACCGGTGAACTCGACGTCGGTGCTCGGCCGGGGATGCCTCTAGAATCCGGCCCCCACCAGGGGAGGTGGCCGGGGGTTTGGGATGTCCGGGGTAGGCGGGTTTGGCTGCCCGGTTTTAAATAAAACCGCCTCTCTGCCTCCCCCCCCCGGGGCATGATGAGCACGCCAGCGCCTCTGCGTTTTCCCGTAGCATGCTGATCTTCTTCCGATCTCAGCGGGTAGAGTGTGGTGAAGGGCACACCACTAAAAAACCCTTTGCCAGACGTGTCCTGTGGGAGATGTGGGGGTGCCCACCCCTCCAAAACCTGGGGGACCCAGCCGTGGGGTTGCGTCGGTGAACCTCGGGACGATTGACGCGGGGGTTTTTTTCTTTGACTCCTCGTCATAGAACCACCAATCACGCTTAGGCCCCCCCCCAGGGGATTGCCCCTCGGTGCTCGAGAAACCCGCTTGGAGGTTGGGACCCTAGGGGTTAAGGGGGGGATTTGGGCCTGAGGGTGCCCCCTGGGGGGGGAAAGGGGATTCCCAAAAGGGCTGGTGAGAAAGGTGGTTTCCCCAATGGCTCCTGGAAGTAGCATCCGGGGAGGGGCGTGACGTCCAGTCTTTTTCCATAGTGGTGAGTCGGTTTCCTGGGTTGGGGGAGGGCGATTCGGGAAATCCTCCAGCACTGCTGCCAGGTGCCTCCCTGTCTCATTTGTGGGGGTGACTGAGCGCAGTAGCTCATGGTGGGGATTGATACCCCCCCGGGCCCCAGCACCCGGGGGTGGGCGACACGGAGGCTGCAACTTCGGGGAGGTCGAGGGGGACTCCGGGTTCCGGCACATTATAGATCGTTAGTGGCCCGGCCGGGGGAGAGGAATTGCACCTCAACCCCTTCACTATATTTGTTGTTTTTATTTCGCGGAACCGGCCCGGGGTCTTCCAAATGGTGACCCGGCAGGCCCCGGGTGAGGGTGTATTTCTTTTTTTTGGGGGCCCCCCTGAGGGGGGGTGTCTTCAGTCGCATCTTCATCGAATCTTGGTTTAGGCTGTGGTTCTCCACATGGAAGAAGGGGGATAAGAAGGGAGAGAAAGAATAGCTGAGTGGGTAGTTTTGGTCGTCGTCGGGGTTCTCCGGCATCGTCATCGAGGGGCGGGGGGTGGCGGGGCGGGGGGCAGGTTCCAAATCATGGGGGCCCGGAAACCACCGGGCTGTTTGTCCCGGGGTCAGACCCTTTATCGGGGGCCTGCGGCGAATGGACGGTCGAAGGACAGTCACATGGTGAACTAGAGGCTTAACCATCCGGTCGCAGTGGCGGAAACCCTCACTATACTTCCATCATTTATACCTCGATCATGTCTCCCTCATTTTCGGGTTTTTCGGAATGTAATTTAATCTTCAATCTTTCTTCATACGGAAGATTTTTAAAGCTATGAATTAACTTTTATTCGTCGTGAATGTTTTTTAAAATTTTTCCATTCTGTAAAATGGGACCAGAACTGAGCTGCATAATTTGGTGAGGCCTTCTAAATTGTTGTTGTTTAAATAAAGCTGGCTTTGTTGCCCTTTCACTTCGATATAAATCCCAGAATCTATTTCCTTATTTTTACGCTTAGGCACTGATTTTTTGGGTTGCGTACCATAACCCCCATTTTTTTGGGACTTTGATGAAAGTTGCCCCAGTGGCTTCCCTCTCCACTTTTATTGACGGATAAGCCCTGTGTGGCAAAGTTCCTCAATAAAATACCCAAATGTTGCAAAAAGGTTAATTTATAACTTGTCGGTTTCTAATCATTATCTACATCCTTTGACACGCAACATCTTATTTTACAAAGAATTCTTAAAAGAAAACTGTCTTTGTACTCCGTTATTCCTTGTTTTGCTTCCCTTTTGCTCCCGAGATTGATGATGGTTTTCGACTACGGAGCAAATTCCCAAAAGAAGGGGAATTAACGGAAGCTAGAAAAAATTCAAAGTTTGAAGGGTATATGCAAGGATTATCCCCGAACAATGTTTAGATCAGACCAACGAATGGATGCTAGTCAACTGAAGGGGCGAAGCTGAAGTTGAAGGGTCCAGGGCGCTGTGAAAAACCCGCAAACCTTTTTCCTTGTTATCAGACGAATTTAAGACATCCCAGCGAAACCATCTCTACAAAGACCGTCGAGAACGTCATGCACACGCCAGTCGAGGTAAGAACATTGTTTTAGTTGGGGATAGTCAGATTAAGTTTATGGATAGGGAATTTTGTCTTAAGGATAGAATAGGAGGCAGAGGGTGTGTTATCCTGGGGCTGGGATGAAGGATATTGTTAGCCGTCTGGACGACGTCATGAGAGGTAATGGGAGCAATCCTATTATCTGTCTCAGTGCTGGAGGCAACGATGTTGGCAGACGTAGGAGTGAGGCTGATTAGCAGCTATAGGTCAGCAATAGACAGAATTAGGAAGAAGGGTGGGAACCCTGTCATATGTGTATTTTGCCAAGGAGAGGAGTTGGAAATGAATGGTTGTCCAGGGCAATGGTGTCAATTGCTGGCTGGACAAATACTGTAAGGAAAATGCAGTAACATTCATAGACAACTGGGACCTCTTCTATGGAGAATGATTGTATGCCAGGGATGGGGGTTCACTTATCTATGTCTGGGGTGGGGGCACTGGCAACTGCAGTGGAGGGAGCTGTTATGGCTTTAAACTAGAAAAAGTTAGTGGTATGGGTTATGGGGAGAAAACAGTGAAGTCCCAGTGTAGTAATGTTATAATTTCTAGGGGAACTAGTAATAGGCAGAATAAGGTGGATATTGGAAAGCCAGTGGCACTAGGTGACAAGGACAGTAATAGGTATAAGGGAAAAACAGAAATGAGCAGGAAGGGTAAAGAGAAAGGAGGGTCTTTAAGTGTATATTACACCAATAGTCGTAGTGCTAGGAATAAGATGGACGAGTTGAAGTAGTTGCAAGTACAGGTAATATTGATGTTTTGCAATAACTGAAACATGGTTTAATATGAAAAATCGGGACTTGCCTGCCGAAATGTCACATTCAGGGTTTAAATTGTTCCAAGTAGACAGAAGTATCGGGAAGGGGGTGGGGTGGCACTCTATGTCGTGATCATTTAAATTGTTGTATAAAAATGGGTATAAAGTCTGAATTAACACATACAGAGTCTGTCTGGATAGAATTTTCAGAGGGGCATGAAAAATTGATTTTAGGTGTGATATACCGTCCCCCAAACTTAGATAGGGACCAAGGGAGACTACTAGAGGAGGAAATTGTTAAGGCACAATGCACGATAACGTAGTTATTCTGGGTGACTTCAACTTTAGTCAAATTGATTGGAATTTTTGACGGGGAAATTTTGAATCTAACGATTTCTTAGAAGTAGTTCAAGATTGTTTTTTGAAGCAGTTTGTGACAGAACCTACAAGGGGAAATAATCTGGAAAAATAAACACATAAGCAGTATAATGTGATCCTTTATTGACAACGTTTCGCCCACGCAGTGGGCTTTATCGAGTCACAGACAGATCTACCTGGAAAATGAGCAACATGGAGATATATAGGGTACAGTCAGGTGGAGAATGCTGGGTCAGTGGGAAGCTGCATATGAGTCTTAAAAGTAGTGTGATAGTTAAAAACATAGTGTGACTTAAAGGACCTGCAGTGTACCATTCTTGAGTTCTAGGTGGGATAGCGTTGAAGAAGTTTCTTGGCAATAGGTTCAGCTATGTTGTAGAAGCCGTTGTTCTGGTTGAAGTTGTTGGATATACAGATGAATGATGATTCTAGGATTCTTCGGTATTGCGTGTTGTCTTCTCTGGCGATGAGTCTTGCGTTTCTGTAGTTGATTAAATGGTTGTGTAAATTTCGGTGTTGAACACAGGCATTTCTTGAGTCGTCAGATCTGCCTGCGTACTGGTGTTCTGAAATGCGTGTTTGTAGGTCTCTGGATGTTTCGCCAACGTATAATTTGCTGCAGCCATTACAAGGGATTGTGTATACCCTGCCGTGGATTGAAGCTTTTCCTGTCTGTTACTGGTAATGTCCTTAATGGTGGTGGATGTGGAGGTGGATACTCGGAATGAGGTCTTAGAAAAAATGTTGGAAACTTGTTTGGAAATGGAGTTGGTGGGAAGGACTATGTATCTCTTCTCAGCAGTGTCTTCTCTGGGTGTGTTGAAGATGTTTAATGCCCGTCGTCTGCAGTCTCTAATGAAGTGACGAGGATAGTGAAGTTTGGAAAAACCTTTTTTCAATGAGGGAGCATTCTTCTTCAAGGAACTCACTGCTGCAGATTCTGAGTGCGCGCAGGAAAAAGCCTATAATACACCACGTTTAATTTTGGTGTCGTGGTGAAGTAGAAGTGGAGAAGATCGTGTTGATTGGTAGGTTTTCGATAGACTTTGAAACGAAGTTCATGGTCAGCTTTGCAGAGAAGAACATCAAGGAAAGGAAGAGGGAAATAATCTGCTTGACTTAGTTCTGGCAAACAAGGAAACCCTTGTTAATAATTTAGAAATTACAGAGGAACTCGGCGCAAGCGACCACAAATCAATTACCTTTGGCATTGAATGGAAGTTTCATAGTAGGAATAACTCAGTAACGGTCCCAGATTTTCGCTTAGCAGATTACAATGGACTTAGAGAACACTTATCATCTGTGGACTGGGGTAATGAAGAGAGCTATCAATATGACAGTTTTCTGAACACTATACATGCTGCCCAAAGAACATTTATCCCATATAAAGAAATTAGATCGAATAGAAATGACCCAAAATGGATGAATAATAAGCTCAAATATCTTTTAGGGCAGAAGAAAGGAATTTATAGGCGTATCAAAAGAGGTGAGGGTCATCTTACGAATCAGTATATTGACATTAAGAGGGACGTTAAAAGGGGATAAGAAAAGCTAAGCGGGACTACGAAATTAAAGTTGCTAGGGATTCGAAAACTAACCCAAAAGTTTTTCCAGGTGTATAGAACAAAAGTTAGAGATAAGATAGGTCCCCTTAAAAATAATTATGGGTATCTTACTGACAAAGAGAATGAAATGTGCTCTATTTTTAATAATTATTTTCTCTCGGTTTTCACTCAGGAAGACACTAATAATATCCCAAGAATTAGGTATTTTAGTGGGCCTGAAGAAGATAAATTATGTAGTATCACAGTCACTAGCGAAATGGTTATCAAACAGATAGACCGTTTGAAGCAAAATAAATCGCCAGGCCCTGATGAACTTTTTTCAAGGGTTCTTAAGGAATGCAAAATTGAACTCTGTGAACTCTTAACTAACATTTTTAACCTATCTCTTCAAACAGGTGTAGTGTCTGATACGTGGAAGATGGCTAATGTAATTCCTATTTTTAAAGCAGAGGGACAAGTCGTTACCATCAAATTACCGCCCAATAAGTCTAACTTCAATTGTAGGCAAACTATTAGAGTCGATTATAGCTGATAACATAAGAAGCCATCTCGATAGGCATAATTTGATTAATGATACTCAACATGGATTCACCAGGGGCCGTTCCTGCCTAACTAATATATTAACTTTTTTCAGTAAGGCTTTTGAGGCAGTTGATCATGATAAAGAATTCGATATTGTTTATTTGGATTTTAGTAAGGCTTTTGATAGAGTACCACATCAGAGACTGTTAAAGAAAGTGGCTGCTCACGGCATTGGAGGAAAAGTGTTTTCATGGATCGAGTCATGGATCACCAATAGGAAGCAGAGGGTGTGCATTAATGGGGTTAAATCTGAGTTGGGATCTGTAACAAGTGGCGTTCCACAGGGATCGGTTTTGGGCCCGTTGTTGTTTATAATATATATAAATGACCTTGACGAGGGAATTACTAGTGATATGAGCAAATTCGCTGATGACACGAAGATAGGTAGGATAATCGATTCAGACGTAGATGTCACGGAACTTCAGGAGGATTTAGACAAACTCAATTCCTGGTCAGAAAAATGGCAGATGCAGTTCAATGTAGATAAATGCAAAGTTCTAAAGCTCGGGAATGTTCATAACCCTAGCACCTACCAGCTTAATAATGTTGAACTCAGCCGTACAGAATGCGAAAAGGATCTGGGGGTTATGGTAGCAGCAACCTCAAACCAAGTCAGCAATGCCTAAGCGTAAGAAATAAAGCAAATAGATTACTGGGATTTATATCAAGAAGTGTAAGCAACAGAAGTCCAGCGGTTATATTACAGCTTTATACATCATTAGTAAGGCCTCACCTAGATTATGCAGCTCAGTTCTGGTCTCCATTTTACAGAATGGATATAAATTCGTTAGAAAACATTCAGCGACGAATGACAAAGTTAATTCATAGCATTAGAAATCTTCCGTATGAAGAAAGATTGAAGACCCTTAAATTACATTCACTTGTAAGACGAAGAATGTGGGGAGACATGATCGAGGTATATAAGTGGAAGATGGGTATTAATAAGGGGGATATAAATAAGGTCTTGAGGATATCTCTCCAAGAGAGAACCCGCAATAATGGATTCAAATTGGATAAGTTTAGATTTAGAAAGGATATAGGAAAATATTGGTTTGGAAATAGGGTAGTTGATGAGTGGAACAGTCTGCCTAGTAGGGTTATTGAAGCTAGGACCTTGGGCAGTTTCAAATTTAGGTTGGATAAACACATGAGTGAGAGGGGTTGGATTTGAGTGGGACTCGCACTTGAGTTAATAGAATCATTAAAGCATATTTCTTGGATAGAATTGAAAATTAGGTTGGGCAATTATTCTGTTAGTGGGATGAATTGTGAACCTCCTGCCTAGTATGGGCCAACAGGCCTGCTGCAGTGTTCCTCCTTTCTTATGTTCTTATGTTCTTATATAAATCCCAGTAATCTATTTGCTTTATTTCTTACGGTTAGGCATTGCTGACTTGGTTTAAGGTTGCTGCTTACCATAACCCCCAAATCCTTTTCGCATTATGTATGGCTGAGTTCAACATTATTAAGCTGGTAGGTGCTAGGGCTATGAACATTCCCGAGCTTTAGAACTTTGCATTTATCTACATTGAACTGCATCTGCCACTTTTATGACCACGAATTGAGTTTGCCTAAATCCTCCTGAAGTTCCCTGACATCTACGTCTGAATCGATTATCCTACCTATCTTCTTGTCATCAGCGAATTTGCTCATATCACTAGTAATTCCCTCGTCAAGGTCATTTATATATATTATAAACAACAACGGGCCCAAAACCGATCCCTGTGGAACGCCACTTGTTACAGATCCCCACTCAGATTTAACCCCATTCAGATTTAACCCCAAAATGTCTCATTAGTTGCATTTGTGTCCTTTTACTTAACATATTGTCGGTAATTCTACCAATATTAATACATTCTTTTCCTTGAGTGAGGTTTGCAGTCTTTAGCCCCCTAGACTATACTCTGTCTGCGGTCTTCTTTACCCTTTCACGAACTTCATGACTTTGCTGTTGTTGGGGTTAACCTCTAGGAGCCAGTTGCTGGATTAGGTTTGTAGTCTGTCCAGATCCCTTCGTAGTCCTGCCATATCCACATCCGATTGAATTCTCCTCATTAGTATCACATCGTCTACAAACAACAACACTTCTGAGTCTATCCCTTCCGTCATGTTATTACCACATAGAAACAGCATAGGTCCTAGTACCGTCCGCTGTGGAACTCCTCTCATCACAGACGCCAAGTCTGACACCTCGTCGCGTGAATATGATTAATCTTCACTTTACTACAACTACAACAACAATAACGCAACAAACAACAGCAAGCTTAAGCTGCTGTTGTTGTTGAATTAGAATCAAACTTAAGTTTATCTTTACTAGCACAATTATAACAAAACAAAGAAGACAAAGCTTAAGCTTCTCTCTACAACAACAACAGTAAACACGAGCAATCTTAAGGGGCACCTAACACGGCGCGCTCTGGAAAATGCGAAAAAAATCGGAAAACGAGTTAAGCTTACATAAAAACAGCTTAACATTCTGGGAACATCTACTATCTGGGTTCTCTACTACAACAACCATAAAGCAGCAAACATGAGCAATCTTAAGTTTCTCTCTTCTACTACTGTTTCCAGAACGCAAGAATCAATAGCAAGTTTAAGCTTCTCACTACTACCAAAAACAATACAATATATGCAATCAAACTGAAGCTACTCTCTACTAAAATCTTAGCACAACAAGCACGAGCAAGCTCAAGCTTCTTTTCCACCAATATTACACACGGACGAGGAATTAAGCTTCTCAATACTACTACCATAACACAGAAAACAAGAGGCGACTCGCTAAACTGCCGCTCGTATAATTACTTGCACCAGCCTCGTACACTAAGCTCAACTCTTCAAACAAAGTTTGTCGGAGCCTCGGTATTGCTAATGATTTTCCCCTCACTCACAATTTGTCAGAAAAATATGTGATGAAATAAAATACTCCTACCTGTCTATCCATTTCTCTCTTTTTTTATATATATATATATATATATATATATATATATATATATATATATACAAGACAACCACTATGAAAAATAGAGGAATTCCAAGCGCTTTCGTGACTACTCACATTATCAAGGAACTATGGATATATATATATATATATATATATATATATATATATATATATATATATATATATATATATATTATATATATATATATATATATATATATATATTATATATATATATATATATATATATATATATATATATATATATATATATATATATATATATATATATATATATATATGCTAGGAATTCAGAGCAGGCGAAATATCACAAACACTGATCTCTGGGTCGAGTCTCCGTCGGCCAGAGATCAGTGTTTGTGAATATTTCGCCTGCTCTTGCGAATTCCTAGCATTGTAAAAATCTCTAGTTGTGTCGATGCATGCAGGGGATGAATGAAAGCTGTAAGCCACCTGCCTGAAAGCTGGGTCCTTGGATCAATGTCTAGCGAAAGCTGGATGCCAAGGTATTGGTCCAGTGTGGTACGGTCGGTAAAGCACTGCGTTCCTGTCAAAGGTTCGTAGGGTCGAGTCTCCGTCGGCCAGAGATCAGTGTTTGTGAATATTTCGCCTGCTCTTGCGAATTCCTAGCATTGTAAAAATCTCTAGTTGTGTCGATGCATGCAGGGGATGAGATGAAAAGCTGTAAGCCACCTGCCTGAAAGCTGGGTGCCTTGGATCAACGTCTAGCGAAAGCTGGATGCCAAGGTATTGGTCCAGTGTGGTACGGTCGGTAAAGCACTGCGTTCCTGTCACAAGGTTCGTAGGGTCGAGTCTCCGTCGGCCAGAGATCAGTGTTTGTGAATATTTCGCCTGCTCTTGCGAATTCCTAGCATTGTAAAAATCTCTAGTTGTGTCGATGCATGCAGGGGATGAGATGAAAAGCTGTAAGCCACCTGCCTGAAAGCTGGGAGCCTTGGATCAACGTCTAGCGAAAGCTGGATGTCAAGGTATTTGTCCAGTGTGGTACGGTCGGTAAAGCACTGCGTTCCTGTCACAAGGTTCGTAGGGTCGAGTCTCCGTCGGCCAGAGATCAGTGTTTGTGAATATTTCGCCTGCTCTTGCGAATTCCTAGCATTGTAAAAATCTCTAGTTGTGTCGATGCATGCAGGGGATGAGATGAAAAGCTGTAAGCCACCTGTCTGAAAGCTGGGTGCCTTGGATCAACGTCTAGCGAAAGCTGGATGCCAAGGTATTGGTCCAGTGTGGTACGGTCGGTAAAGCACTGCGTTCCTGTCACAAGGTTCGTAGGGTCGAGTCTCCGTCGGCCAGAGATCAGTGTTTGTGAATATTTCGCCTGCTCTTGCGAATTCCTAGCATTGTAAAAATCTCTAGTTGTGTCGATGCATGCAGGGGATGAGATGAAAAGCTGTAAGCCACCTTCCTGAAAGCTGGGTGCCTTGGATCAACGTCTAGCGAAAGCTGGATGCCAAGGTATTGGTCCAGTGTGGTACGGTCGGTAAAGCACTGCGTTCCTGTCACAAGGTTCGTAGGGTCGAGTCTCCGTCGGCCAGAGATCAGTGTTTATATATATATATATATATATATATATATATATATATGCAAAAAGAACACAGTAATCAGGTGATATCAAAATATGCAAGACAACCACTATGAAAAAATAGAGGAATTCCAATCGCTTTCGTGACTACTCACATTATCAAGGAACTATAAAAGGAAACATGACAAGAGGACTTATATAAGGGGCAAGACTACACCTCACAGTCACATCACACTAACAAAGACTACACCTCACAGTAGCGTAACATCGCACGACTCTGTGAAGAGGAAAACAAGAAAGGACCTGAAATTCTTCCCAAGAATTAAGATTAGTCCAATTTATCATTAAATTCTTCCCAAATTTTATTAATTATAAAAGAATCCAATTTATATAAACCAAAAGAAATATTCATATTATTTTCAAAACTGCTTTTTATGAAACATGATTCTATTATATTCCTCTCAACCATGGACTTGCTTGATACAACTTTCTCAGCATTTTGAAAATCAATTGGATGGTTAAAATCTCTCACATGAATAAATAGAGCATTAGAATCTTGTCCAGTTCTAATGCTATATTTATGTTGTTTTAATCTTAGTTCAAGACTTTTACCTGTTTGACCATAATAAACTTTATCGCATATTTTACAGGGAATCTTATAGACACATCCGTCAGCATTTGTTTACCTCCTTGTTTACAAAAGTTCCAGTTGATGATTTACTAAGTTTCTTATCTGAAGAACTGGTTAATTATGATTTACCATTGCCAGTTCCTACTATCATTAAAGTTATTAAACTTTGTATTGTTGATGCAAAATTTGTATTTAATGATGAATGAGTTTTACACACAGAAGTTTGGTATGGCAATGGGCAATCCTCTTTCACCTGTTCTTAGTAACTTATATATGGAATTTTTCGAAACAAGATTGCTTAACACTATCCTTCCCAATAGAGCTAAGTGGTATAGATACGTTGATGATATTTTGTGCCTTATGCCTAAGAATGTAGACATAAACCATTTCCTTGTTAAATTAAATAGCTTAGCTCATTCTATAAATTTTACTGTTGAATTCGAAGTAAATAACTCATTGCCCTTCCTAGATGTTTTTATTATTAAGGGTAACATTGATTTTAAATTTAAAATTTACAGAAAACCTACAAATAATTGTTCCTATGTACACTATTACTCTTCACATCAAGATAGAGTTAAAGTGTCGGTTTTTTCTTCAATGTTTTTGAGAGCTTTACGTATTTGTAGTCCTGAGTTCATAGATGAAGAAATCTCTAAAATTTATGAAATAGCTAATGATTTAAAATACCCTAGAAACATAATTGATAAATCTTTTAAAATAGCTAGGAATACTTTTTACAATCCCAAAAGGGACAACCAACCTTATTCAACCAAAAATATGTTGGTTCTCCCTTACCATGAAAACTTGGTTGATATGCCTTCCTTTCTTAAGAATTTTAATATCAAAGTTGTATTTAAAAATCTTGATACAGTAAAAAGACTTTTGATAAAAAATTCCCCCCAAAATGCTGACGGATGTGTCTATAAGATTCCCTGTAAAATATGCGATAAAGTTTATTATGGTCAAATAGGTAAAAGTCTTGAACTAAGATTAACACAACATAAATATAGCATTAGAACTGGACAAGATTCTAATGCTCTATTTATTCATGTGAAGATTTTAACATCCAATTGATTTTCAAAATGCTAAGAAAGTTGTATCAAGCAAGTCCATGGTTGAGGAATATAATAGAATCATGTTTCATTAAAAGCAGTTTTGAAAATAATATGAATATTTCTTTTGGTTTATATAAATGATTCTTTATAATTAATAAATTGGGAAGAATTTATATAATATGGACTAATTAATTCTTGGGAAGAGTCAGGTCCTTCTATGCTTCACAGAGTGGATTTTAGCTACTGTGAGTGTAGTCTTTGTTAGTGTGATGTGACTGTAGGTGAGTCTTGCCTTATATAGTCCTCTTTCAGTTCCTATATAGTCCTTGTAATGTGAGTATCACGAAGGCTGAATTCCTCTATTTTTTCAAGTGGTTGTCGATTATAAATTATTATAATAATATATATATATATATATATATATATATATATATATATATTATATATATATATATAATGCTACATCTGAGGTCAGTGTGGTGTGACGCAGGAAGGTTGGAGTTGGAGGGGTTGTAAGAAGCGAGAGTTGTTGAGGTGTGCATTGGCTGGACAGCAGATGAGTGATCGTATAGAGGTAGGGGTCGCAGGAAGGTGGAGGAGGGTGGTTTGTGGAGGCTTGACTGCCAGCAGCAGTGAGCGTATTTGATAGGAGTGAATAGAGACAAATGGCTTTTAATACTGACGGCTTGAGTGTGAGCAGAAACATTGAGTAAGGCGGCTGGTGAGGGGGTACAGTGCCGGCACTCTGAAGGAGGGTGTTAAGACAGTGATGGAGTGAATGATGATGAAGTTTTTGTTTTCGGGCCACCCTGCCTTGGTGGAATCGGCCGATGTGTTAATAAAAATTATATATATATATATATATATATATATATATATATATATATATATATATATATATATATATATATATATATATATATATATATATATATATATAATATATATATATATATATAAATATATATTAAAACATCTGCCGATTCCCACCAAGGCAGGGTGGCCTGAAAAGAAAACTTTCATCATCATTCACTCCATCACTGTCTTGCCAGAGGGTGCTTTACACTACAGTTATCAAAACTGCAACATTAACACCCTCCTTCAGAGTACAGACACTGTACTTCCCATCTCCAGGACTCAAGTCCGGCCTGCCGGTTTCCTGAATCCCTTCATAAATGTTACTTTGCTCACACTCCAACAGCACGTCAGTATTAAAACCATTTGTCTCCATTCACTCCTATCAAATACGCTCACACATGCTTGCTGGAAGTCCAAGCCCCTCATACACAAAACCTCCTCAACCCTCTCTCTCCAACCTTTCCTAGGCTGACCCCTACCCCGCCTTCCCTCCACTACAGATTTATACACTCTCGAAGTCATTCTGTCTCGTTCCATTCTCTCTACATGTCCGAACCACCTCAACAACCCCTCCTCAGCTCTCTGATAATAGTTTGGTAATCCGGCACCTCCTCCTAATTTCCAAACTCCAAATTCTCTGCATTATATTCACACCACACACTGACCTCAGACATGACATCTCCACTGCCTCCAGCCTTCTCCTCATTGCAACATTCATCACTCATGCTTCACACCCATATAAGAGTGTTGGTATAACTATATTCTCATACATTTCCCTCTTTACTTCCATGGACAAGGTTCTTTGTCTCCACAGACTCCGAAGTGCTCCACTCACCCTTTTCCCCTCATCAATTCTATGATTCACCTCATCCTTCATAGACCCATCCGCCGACATGTCCACTCAAATATCTGAATATATTCACCTCCTCCATACTCTCTCCCTCCAATCTGATATCCAATCTTTCGTCACCTAATCCTTTTGTTATCCTCATCACCTTACTCTTTCCTATATTCACTTTCAATTTTCTTCTTTTACACACCCTACCAAATTCCTCCACCAACCTCTGCAACTTCTCTTCAGAATCTCCCAAAAGCACAGTGACATCAGCAAAAAGCAACTGTGACAACTCCCACTTTGTATTTGCTTCTTTATCTTTTAGTCCCACACCTCTTGCCAAGACCCTCGCGTTCACTTCTCTTACAACCCCATCTATAAATATATTGAACAACCACGGTGACATCACACATCCTTGTCTAAGGCCCACTTTTACTGGGAAATAGTCCCCTTCCCTCCTACACACTCTAACCTGAGCCTCACTATCCTCATAAAAACTCTTCACTGCTTTCAGTAACCTACCTCCTATTCCATACACCTGCAACATCTGCCACATTGCCCCCCTATCCACCCTCTCATACGCCTTTTCCAAATCCATAAAGGCCACAAAAACCTCTTTACCCTTATCCAAATACTGTTCACCTATATGTTTCACTGTAAACACTTGGTCTACACACCTCCTACCTTTCCTAAAGCCCCCTTGTTCATCTGCTATCCTGCTTTCTGTCTTACTCTTAATTCTTTCAATAATAACTCTACCATACACTTTACCATATATATATATATATATATATATA
This sequence comes from Cherax destructor, assembly GCA_009830355.1. NCBI lineage: Eukaryota > Metazoa > Arthropoda > Malacostraca > Decapoda > Parastacidae > Cherax > Cherax destructor. The sequence continues at coordinate 99,103 of WNWK01005188.1, read as the reverse complement.
TATATATATATATATATATATATATATTATATATATATATATATATATATATATATATATATATTATATATATATATTATATATAGGATGGGGTCCACCTCTGGTACAAATATTGGGACCCATAGCCTCGGAGAAGTGGATAAAAGGCTTCAAGGAAGAATATTAGATTTCTTCCTGAAGCCATTTGAATATTCCACTTCTCCTACCACCCCATCTTTTCATTCTTTTTTATTACCAATAGGTATATTTTATTACATAATATGGAACAAAAGATTTAAGAGATACATTGTTGATATAAAGATGGCATATACAGTATGGTACAGTATATATATATATATATATATATATATATATATATATATATATATATATATATATATATATATATATATATATATATATATATATACAATGTGCTTAAGTACTTCTTTATTAGCAATGAAACCTGGTGCTGTCACATGCTTCATTAAGGCTTCAGTTCATCGGTACATTAATGGAAATCCTATTATTCCTTTGAATGGATTCCTCACATCCAGAATTTATTATTATTTCCATGATTGGGATCAGTGAATATTCACAGCGTGTTTTCACTTCAATTTCAGCACCAATTTGTATGAACATCCCTTTAGTCTTCTCCCCCAGGTCGTCGTGTAGTCTTTGTCCGTCTTAAGTCTTTGTTCATCTTGCAGTCTTTGCCTTGTAGTTTTCGTCCCTCTTGTAGTCTGTGTCTGTTTTGTAGTCTTCGCCCCTCTTGTAGTCTTTGTCTTGTAGTTTTCGTCCCTCTTGTAGTCTTTGTCCATCTTGTAGTCTTTGTCCATCTTGTAGTCTTTGTCCCTCTTGTAGTCTTTGTCCCTCTTGTAGTCTTTGTCCCTCTTGTAGTCTTTGTCCCTCTTGTAGTCTTTGTCCCTCTTGTAGTCTTTGTCCCTCTTGTAGTCTTTGTCCATCTTATAGTCTTTGTCTCTATTGTAGTCTTTGTCCCTCTTGTAGTCTTTGTCCCTCTTGTAGTCTTTGTCCCTCTTGTAGTCTTTGTCCCTCTTGTAGTCTTTGTCCCTCTTGTAGTCTTTGTCCCTCTTGTAGTCTGTGTGCCTATTGTAGTCTTTGTCCCTCTTGTAGTCTTTGTCCCTCTTGTAGTCTGTGTGCCTATTGTAGTCTTTGTCCCTCTTGTAGTCTTTGTCCCTCTTGTAGTCTTTGTCCCTCTTGTAGTCTTTGTCCCTCTTGTAGTCTGTGTGCCTATTGTAGTATTTGTCCCTCTTGTAGTCTTTGTCCCTCTTGTAGTCTTTGTCCCTCTTGTAGTCTTTGTCCCTCTTGTAGTCTTTGTCCCTCTTGTAGTCTTTGTCCCTCTTGTAGTCTGTGTGCCTATTGTAGTCTTTGTCCCTCTTGTAGTCTTTGTCCCTATTATATTCTTTGTCTTGTAGTCTTTGTCCATCTTGTAGACTTTATCCCTCTTGTAGTCTTTGTCCCTCTTGTAGTCTTTGTCTTGTATTCTTTGTGCCTCTTGTATTCTTTGTGCCTCTTGTAATCTTTGTTAATCTTTAAATCTTTGTCCCTCTTATAGTCTTTGCCCGTCTTGTAGTCTTTGCCCGTCTTGTAGTCTTTGCCCGTCTTGTAGTCTTTGCCCGTCTTGTAATAATTTCCTGTTTTGATTCTCAGTATTACATTTCCATTAACTGCAGACAGCGAAGTATCTGATTATCTAATTAAAGTATTTTTCTACTTTTTCCTCCTCATCATCATTATTATTATCATTATCATCATCATCATATTATTATTAGTTAAAGTTTTTCGTTGTGTACAGGTGACATCAGAATGTGCATGATACATCATGCACAGACTGATATAAACCAAGTCTTCCAGTGGGTCACTAACAATACTATGCTCAACAGAGAGAAATTTCAGTTTCACTGGTATCCTATAATTGAGGAACTGAAACGGAGTATCAGACACACTCTAATTACTCCATGGAGGATTTGCTCAATATGAGGGCCTAGGAAGTGACGATGCCAGAAGATCTCACAATCAAGGGTCACCATAACGTTACTATCTCAATGGCGAGGAAAATGATTGGCCGGATAACTATAAACCGGCTAACCGGTTTCCCGAGTCTCTTCATCAATGTTGGCTTCCTCAGCGTTTCTCAGTGTCGATCCCTGGACCGCTCCCGGTCCGCACGCGACCAGTCCCTGACTCGCAGCATGAAAGGTCTTCATCGCATTGAGAGAAAATAAATAAAAACAGAAATAAATATGCTTCAGAACATAAGATTGATATATATACCATACAATTTGTACGTTACAAGTGAATCCTAAAGATCATTGGGAAACTTTACACAAATAATCCTCATGCAGAAGAATGAACCATATGACGACTTTTCGGTGCTAGTTAACTAGTTTGTAGTCCAAGTCGGACCGAAACGTCGGGTTACCTGTGTAATGTTCCAGCCTTTTGATTCTTTATAGGGAATCTCTGCTAATTCTTGAAACATAACCATCTTGAAAGCGAGTCAACAAGTGGCCAGAAACTGCAGGAATCTGCCGGCCAACAGAGGTCTCAGAACCTGGACTTGTAAACACGCAGTTATTTTCACTGTACGAGTGTGTGCGCTTCTGCCTCTAAGCAGATTTAAGAACGTAATTACACTAATTCAAATTTTAAAAAGATAATTGTTACAATGAATGCATTTAATATGTATATATTTTTTTAAATCAGAATCAAGATAAAAATAATTTAAAGAAATATTATGTAAAAACATGATTCTTCGAATTATGATACTCGTGAAGAATTAGAAAATGCGAAACATCTGGATATCTTTATTTATAGACGTTTCGCCAACCAGTGGCTTCATCAATACAAAAACATAATGTGAAGAATGTAGAATTATATACATATTATTATATAAATATTTAGCATATTTTTTTGCCCGACTATTAAATGAGGTTATTGTGTTTAACTTGGTGTATGTGAGAAACGTTCAGAAGTTAACTTGGTGTATGTGAGAAACGTTCAGAAGTTAACTTGGTGTATGTGATAAACGTTCAGAAGTTAACTTGGTGTATGTGAGAAACATTCAGAAGTTAACTTGGTGTATGTAATAAACGTTCAGAAGTTAACTTGGTGTATGTGATAAACGTTCAGAAGTTAACTTGGTGTATGTGAGAAACGTTCAGAAGTTAACTTGGTGTATGTGAGAAACGTTCAGAAGTTAACTTGGTGTATGTGAGAAACGTTCAGAAGTTAACTTTCGCTGATATACATGGCTTTTGTTTACTATAAAAGTCATTTAGGGAAAAAAACACTTTTGCAACAACATGAAGTAAACTTAAAGAATTATTTAAAACTTGAGAGCAAATAGTGCATCGTCAACTACATTTTAGATCAGTTCTCCCGTAAATTTGATAAATTTAAAAAAAAAAAATATGTATAAAAAGGTTATTTTGATATTTTTTTTAAGTCTGCTGCGACCATCAGCGAAATTGTCAAAGAAATAGATGTGACATCTCTACCAAACGTCATTAGTAAACGTTTGATAAATTCTGCCGATCATTTATTTTTTTATTTTAATCACTGGGAAGCGCTAAGCCCGTAGAGGTTATTCAGCAACTGGGGGATGGCAGACATTTAATTTTGTTCCAAGGAAGGGAAAGATAACTTTTTTGGACCAGTAGCCCCTCACCGGCATGAATGTACTTCCCATGTGGGGAAGTATTGAGTATTTTCAGGCAGAATTACGGAGAGATGGAAACATTGCATCGAGGAATGACTTAACTCTGAATGAGGAATTATTGAGGCTGACTGCTGACGAAGAATTCAAGACCAGTTAACAGTTTGTAACATCAGAATATCCTGAATTTTCTCAAGTTACTCAGAAACTCTTCTCTAGTTTTCCTTGTCAGTAAGACAAAGTCCAGGAACAGTACGGATATTTGATCTCCATTGCGCTTTTCACTGTTCTCAATTGAACCACAGCTTGATAAGCTTGATAAACAGACACAGCTTTTGCATTAGTCAAGATTACTTTTCGGAACTGAATGTACGATCTTGTTTAACTAAAATTCATTAAAAATATATGCTATTCCTCGCTTAACTCATTCACTAAATCCACGAGGACCATCATGTATTCTCAGTTGTGGGACAATCTGAAGTCAAGAGACAGCGAGGCAACCAAGTTGTCAGCAGCAGCAGCATAGAAGCAGTAGTAGTAGTAGGAGTTGTTGTTGTTGTCACTGTAGTAGTAACATTAGTCATTATATATACAATACTAGTTTATTTGAGGTAGTTGTTTCCAAGACCTTCCTTCCAGTTCCATCTCTCTCCTGTAACCTCCATGTTTTTTTTTTTTTCATTATAATAATGTATATTTTTCCCTGTTTTTTCATGCCTGTAGTGGCGGAATAGTGTGGAGAGCTGGGAGAGAGCCTTATGCTTTTCTATCATTGATACATCCAGACACGATAGTCCTCAATCTGGGTAAGAGTAGATAGGGCTTCTCAACAGATAGTCTCGGAATTAAAATCCATTTCCTCTGCTATGTTTTTTCCATATTCTCCCATCGTAATTTAATATCAACATCTTAGCAACCCAACGCTGGCACCCGGCGGCGCACTGGTAAAATTACTGGTACACCACAAAGAAAACCTGAGAACCCTAATTGATCTCATAGCTCTTATCTTGATCTTACTCACAATAATTACTATTTATAATAATAATAATAATAATAATAATAATAATAATAATAATAATAATAATTATAATTATTTATTATTATTATTATTGTTATAATTGTCGTAGTATTTTTAGGGAAGCATTAAGTCCTTTCGGTTCACACAGGTTGTGGAGAATGAGAATCATCCAGGTTTAGTTCAGTGTTACGGAGGGAAGCTCTCGCTCCCTGGTTCAAGATCCATTTACCAGCCTCATGGTACGCTTCTTCAGGGATTAATTTAGAGTGAAATACGTCTACCCCTCCCTCCCTCCCTCCCTCCCTCCCTTCTTAGAATCCCTATGTTAAAAAAATATCTAATATACACAGTTCAAACTTACCATACATGCCAATAAATAACAAAAAAGCACAATACGTCGTCGTAAGCTCCTCTCTTCTATATGCGGGTTATTTGTGTACATACATGCCAATGGTATTTAAAAAATTGTTTTCAAGCGCTAGGAGATATATCGAATATTTCATCACTCTATTTAAACTTCTGCTATTTTCCACTTAATGAATTTTGGACGATTTTGAAAATGATATTGTCAGATGCCAGAGATTGTCTGGACTAGAAATGACAGCCACCAAGTTATCTGCTGCATGAGGTATTAGACACGAGTGCAACACCTACCCAACCAGTGACTTCATCAGTTCAATGCAGAGGTGACATATGAATTCAATTGAAGATGAGGTAATCAGTTCTTGGCTTTGCAGAACTATACACAGAAGACAGTGGAAGATGAGGTAATCAGTCCCTTAATTTGGAAGTCAGGACCTTAGTCTTTATGAATCTGATGCTTCAAGACTAAAATTCTGAGCATCGGCTTCCAGGTAGAGGACTGATCACCTCATCTACTGTTTTCGCAAACCATCTCTGCAATGAACTGGTAAGTCTACTGGGTGGCGAAACGTCTTCAAATAGAGATACCCAGGAACTGCAAATGTGTCTGATTGCTAGTCTAGTCGGTATTGTATACAACTATTGCAAAGACATCTACTGCTTCTTGAACGTTAACTTAGAAGTAAAACTTGTATACTCTATATTGACAATTTATTCATGTAATTAATTTTAATTAATATTTCATACTTTATAACATAATATAAACACAAACTTTAACACCTAGGTGATGTAGATAATAGTTGCTAAGATCATTCTAGCTGATTATCAAGAGGAATAGTCTCTTCCTCTTTAATAATACATATCAGTACTGCAGAGGAAATTAGAAGTAACCCACACATCAGAAATGAATCTAGTTGAGGTTTCGGTTCTGGACCATTATTTACTACCTTGTTAATGGTTCTGAGAAGTCTAGGACGCCACCTAGGTTCCAGTCACTCTACAACGTCCCTTCCCTCGCTATCCCACCTTCTTTATAGTGCTGGGACCAGTGATATAAATTCCGGGTGGCCTCACATGGCTGCACCGCAGAGATAATCGCTCCTCCTGCATCACTTGGGTCTCCACCAGTCAAGTGTAAACTTGATTAGCTCACTGTTTAGAGAGTTGAAATGATTGGTAATTCCAGGCAATTACTACTCCTTAAGGATTTCGCTATTTTATATTAAACGAACTCAGATACAACCGCAGTGTGTTGTAAGATCCTGTTCTATGTAAATACATTGTGGGAACCCACGAAATAGACGTCTGTACCATTCTATATAATAGATATAAAAACATGGGGAGAACACTCGGAGTGAATGATTTGTGTTTTTCGACGCTTCCTAATGAGCGTTTAAGTCATATGTTTTAATGTGTTGAAATATGACTGGGTTTTTCTTGAGTGTATCTAGTAGGTCTTGCATAATATTTCAGAGAATCTGAGAGCGTCCTGTTGCATTTCCTTCTTGTGGCCTCAGGAAGTATTTTACAAGTATTATAGGGTAATATTTTATCATTTGAATGACCTTTCTCAGGCTCTTGCAAGTGTTTCTTGAGATACAGTATAAGTTAAGAAGCGTTTATATTTGGAATGGTGTCAGGTTTGTTGTGAGAACTAAATTATTTGTTGTCAGCTTTAGTGAGCGTGAAGCATGGCGCCCAACATCCTTCTTATGAATATATGTATGCACAACAACCACAAGGGGGGAGGGGAAATAAGGTTGCCTGAACCTTTCGCAATGCAAGTTTCACTGCAATGAAAGGGACAGTCAAATGCATTTAGGAGTGCAGACCAGTAAGGTCAGCTTGAGTCAACCGCCACTCCGTGTGCCCGGGAGAATACGGGTACACCTATGTTTAGTGATTATAGGGGTGGCTAGGCGAACGAATATGTATATATATGGCCATGCCTTAGCATGGCCATCTAAAGGGGAAATGCATGCTGCATACTGGGCTCGCGTCTGGCTTCGGAGGAACTGAAGGAGATTCATAACCTTTGATATATTGTACCAATGAATCCATGTTTGTGTTTTCTGTCAATGTATTCTGTCATATATATATATATATATATATATATATATATATATATATATATATATATATATATATATATATATATATATATATATATATATATATATATATATATATATATATATATATATATATATATATATATATATATATACAGTGGACCCACGGAGTAACGAGCACCCGGAAATCGTACAATTATGTAAGTGTAATATTGTAAGTGCTTTTGTAAGTGTATTTTTGGGGTCTGAAATAGACTAACCTACTTGACATTATTCCTTAAGGAGTAAATTCGTTCGGTAATGGCACTTGAGCAGGCTTCTGGAATGAATTTTGCTCGTTACTCGGGGGTCCACTGTATATATATATATATATATATATATATATATATATATATATATATATCGGAGGTACCAGGTACCACCTCCCTATATATATGCAGAACAACCAATGTGAAAAAATAGTGAAATTCCGAGCGTTTCGTGACTTCTCACATTATCAAGGAACTGTAAAATTAAAAGGACGAGACTACACCTCGCTGCCACCGCCGAACAACACCTGACGTTTTATGATGTTGTAGGTAGGTAGTCACTGACTACCTGACCTAAATCATCCGATAAGCAGACACTTTATAATTGCAATTATATCATTTTTTGTTTATGAATTGTTGTTCAGCCGCCAGCCAGTTTACAGTTTGCCAACAACGATTTGCACGTTTTATTTAACCCAAATGACCAAACTGAAAATAAACAAATGTGACAGGTCGAGGAACGTTGTTCAATATATGCATTTTCGTTAGGTCAACCAACCCCCTTTTACACATGTAAAATATCTTTGTTGCAGCGGGAAAGCTATTCCAAATTTTTGGTTCTTTTATTTGCTTAAACTCTAAGTAAAGATTAAAACAAACATTTTGAATACGAGAGATATTCCAGGCGATGCGTGACCCTACGAGAGATATTCCAGGCGTGGCGTGACCCTACGAGAGATATTGCAGGCGTTGCGTGACCCTACGAGAGATATTGCAGGCGTTGCGTGACCCCTACGAGAGATATTCCAGGCATTGCGTGACCCCTACGAGAGATATTCCAGGCGTTGCGTGACCCCTACGAGAGATATTCCAGGCGTTGCGTGACCCCTACGTGAGATATTTTGTGCGTTGCGTGACCCCTACGAGAGATATTCCAGGCGTTGCGTGACCCCTACGAGAGATATTCCAGGTGTTGCGTGACCCCTACGAGAGATATTCCAGGCGTTGCGTGACCCCTACGAGAGATATTCCAGGCGTTGCGTGACCGCTACGAGAGATATTCCAGGCGTTGCGTGACCCCTACGTGAGATATTTTGTGCGTTGCGTGACCCCTACGAGAGATATTCCAGGCGTTGCGTGACCCCTACGAGATATATTCCAGGTGTTGCGTGACCCCTACGAGAGATATTCCAGGTGTTACGTGACCCTACGAGAGATATTCCAGGTGTTGCGTGACCCTACGAGAGATATTCCAGGCGTTGCGTGACCCTCCGAAGTTATAGCTAAGGAAGAATTATCATTATTGCATTAAAGGATATACCTGTAAAACTGAAATTCCCTTGATGAGTTTCGAGAATCTTTCTACTACCGGAGCTCGGCCATTGGCCAGGTACGTCTGGTGCTAACCTGGTCAATCAGGCTGTTGCTGCTGGATGCCCACTGATCCACATATCCATTATAGCCTCGTTGATTTGGTACTTGGTGAAGATACTTGTCCAGTTTTCTCTTGAAGACTTACACACTTGTTCCAGCAGTGTTTCTGATATCTTCTGTAAAAGGTGTTGAATAATCTGGGGACACGAATGTTGATACAGTGTTCCCTTATTGTGGCTACCGCACCACTGATTTTCACTGGGTTCATTTTGCACGTCCTCTCATATCTCTCGCTCCAGTATATTGTTATAGCAGTGTGCAGAATTGGGACCAGGCCCTCGAGTACTTTCCAGGTATATATTATCATGTATGTCTTTCTTCTCTGTTCCAATGAATACATGTTCAAGACTTTAAGGCGTTCCCAGTAATTTAAATGCTTTACTGGCTCTATGTGGGTCGTAAACGATCTCTTTATTTGTTCAAGCTCTGATTTTTCTCCTGCCTTGAACGGGGCCGTCAACACAGAACAATATTCCAAGTGAGGGAGCTCTAGCGATTTGAAAAGTGTCGCCATCGGCATTATTTCCTTTGTTTTTAAGGTTCTCAATACCCACCCCGTCATTCTCCTGGCTGTCGTGGCCTTTGTCTTATTTTGTTCTTTGATAGATAGGTCAGCTGACATAATTATTCCCAAGTCTTTCATGTGTTCCTTTCGTTCTATTTGAGTTCTTCATTCTTTCCATACCTTGTAGGCAATTATAGCCCCATTTTTTTAAAGGGGGTGGACGTAAGCCAGCGGAAGGCCTCGGTCAAATGACCAAAAGCTCCAGCGGTGGGTCGTCATATGACTAAGACCAGCGTCAGGAAAAACTTGTCCTGTTTCCTGACCTAAGCAGTTAGAACTTGTCACGACTGAACGTCATGTTGTTCTACACTGCCCATTGCAAAACATTGTTTATATATTTCTGTAATTTTTCAGTGCCTTCTACCGTAGTAACTTTCATGCTTATTATAGTGTCATCTGCAAATGATGATACAAAACTGTGTCGGGTGTTTCTATATATGTTTGCTATGAGGTTGATAAACAGCAGAGGTGCCAGGACAGTGGATTGAACTTTTTACCTCGCCGATGCTGGATTTTGTACTGTTTACTACTACGTTTTGTGTTCTGTGTGTCAGGAGCCCGAAGATATATCTGCCTACCTTCCCCGTAATGTCTATGGCCCTCATTTTGTGTGCAATCACCCCATGATCGCATTTGTCAAACGCTTTTGCAAAATCTGCATATATCACTTCGTGGTTTTGGTTGCCTACCAACGCCTCCGTAATTCTGTCATAATGGTTTAGCAGCTGTGACAGGCATGATCGTCCTGCTCTAAAACCATGCTGGTTTGAGTTATGCCGACTGTAGTATTACATGAAATTTGTAATCTGAAGTCTCATCACTCTTTCGAAAAATTTTATGATGTGGGAAGTTAGGGCTACTGGTCTGTAATTTTTAGCTAGTGCTCTAATATCTTCCTTAAGCAAAGGAGCTATGTCTGCACTCTTTAAGATCTAGGCTCTTTCTTCAGATGCCATGGGCTCTTGCTAGTGATGCTTTGCACGTTCGTTTTTTTTTATAAAAAGGGTATTCCATGAATCTGGTATAGGTGCTGAGTGAGTGGGCATGTTATCCATTTCTTTTTGCGATTTAAGTGGGACTAGTGCTAATGTTAGTTGGTCTGCGCGGAATTCTGCTGGAGTGAAAAATGTTCCTGCAATCTCAACCTTGCTGTCATTTAGTGGGTTGCTGATCACCAACTCATACTGTTATTTTAGAATTTCACTCATTTCCAGTTCATCTCAAAATACGAGTCGCCTCTTAATAATAGACCAATTCTACATGGAGTTACAAGTTTGGATTTTGCATATGAATAAAAATATTTTGGGTTTCATGCAATATCCTCTATGGCGTTTTGTTCCCTTTATACTTCTGTTTGGTATGACATCTTAAGTTTTTGCTCTAATTCAATGATCTCTCGACTATCTTTCATTCGTTGCGATATATTTATGTTTTTAAGCAATTGGTAACCCGTTTTCTTCTTTTGTACCATCTCCTCTCTCTCTCTCTCTTTATATATGATCTTATTTTAGGTTTCCTCGATGGTACGTATTTAACACAGACGTTGTATACCTCTGTATTCAGCTTCTTCAGGCACCTGTGGGGATTCAGAGTGCTCATTTCTGATTCCCAGGATATCTCTGATAGTTCTTGTTTTTTTTCCCCCAGTCAATTCTATGGTTCTTGAAATTAAACTTACTAAACATCTCATCTCTTACATTAGTGATGCATTTCCTTAACTCTGAATTAATAATCGTTTGTACTTTTATGATGTTGTGGTCAGAGTCAATTGTTTTTTTTTTTAATTCTTATATCTCTGATTAGTTCCTCGTTGTTTGTGAATATCAAATTCAGGGTATTTTCATTTCTAGTGGGATCAGTTGTCTGTTGGTTCAATGAGTACTTTTCACAAAGCCTCATTAGTTTCCTAGTATATGTCTGTTGAGCCACGGTACTTCCAGGAGTAATTTCTGGTACAACTATGTTGAGCCACGGTACTTCCAGGAGTAATTTCTGGTACAACTATGTTGAGCCACGGTACTTCCAGGAGTAATTTCTGGTACAACTATGTTGAGCCATCTTCCATTTCACTTCTTGAAGATTAAAATCTCCAAGAAGCAAATATTTTGTGTAGGATTTTCTAGCCTATCGAGACAGCAATCTATCTCCCTTAACTAATCTGTGGATTCCTCAGCAGTTGCTTACGGTGGTTTATATTCTAGGATAATTAACAAATTCTTATCTTCAACATTAATACCTAAAATTTGTACGGTATCATTCGTTCTGAGGAGCAGATAGTATCATTCACGTAGTCCTACTCCTCCTTTGTAACCTATAAATTCTATCACAGCGATACATTTTATAGTATTTTATCTATATCTCTCTGTCCAAAACATCCCTTGTGTGTGTTTCTGTAAATCCTCCAAACTAATTTAACTAACTTTGTCGTTTTCATTTGATTTCAAGCCATGAATGTTTGCAAAGAGGAAGCATGATTTACCATTTGGGATGTTTTGTGTGTTTAGTTAGTACCACTGGTGGTGTACCACCTGGTATGGCCCCTGGTGTACATACCCCTGGTTTCTCCACTAACTTGTGTTGGTATGTCCCACTGTTGTGCACCTCTATAGCATTTTTTCCCGTTCGGCCTCTTTCTTGGGTCCGATCGTTTCTCTTTGTCTTAAAAAAGATTGTTGTTCATTTTTCATTTCTCTGTTTTCTCTACAGCGCTGCGTTCCTTTTACACAGTGGTCTGGACAGCTCTATTCTGATGATAGAAGGGATAATAAAATACAGGATGTTATAAATGGGTATAAAGTTTTAAGAAAAGAGTTTATCTTTGGTTTACAAGACCAAAATTTTGTTTAAACTATTAAAACTTATATGGATTTATATAGTTTAAGGAAAAAATCTTGGTTTCAGGTCATAACATTCTCTGAAGTGTGTTGAAGCTTTGTACATCACTGGGTGGAAATACCTGCACTCTTTGTACGTCACTGGGTGGAAGTACCTGCACTCTTTGTACGTCACTGGGTGAAAATACCTGCACTCTTTGTACGTCACTGGGTGAAGTACCTGCACTCTTTGTACATCACTGTGTGGAAGTACCTGCACTCTTTGTACGTCACTGGGTGGAAGTACCTGCACTCTTTGTACGTCACTGGGTGGAAGTACCTGCACTCTTTGTACATCACTGTGTGGAAGTACCTGCACTCTTTGTACATCACTGTGTGGAAGTACCTGCACTCTTTGTACGTCACTGGGTGGAAGTACCTGCACTCTTTGTACGTCACTGGGTGGAAGTACCTGCACTCTTTGTACGTCACTTTGTGGAAGTACATGCACTCTTTGTACGTCACTGGGTGGAAGTACCTGCACTCTTTGTACATCACTGGGTGGAAGTACCTGCACTTTGTACATCACTGGGTGGAAATACCTGCACTCTTTGTACGTCACTGGGTGGAAGTACCTGCACTCTTTATACGTCACTGGGTGGAAGTACCTGCACTTTTTGTACGTCACTGGGTGGAAGTACCTGCACTCTTTGTACGTCACTGGGTGGAAGTACCTGCACTCTTTGTACGTCACTGGGTGGAAGTACCTGCACTCTTTCTCAAGGCGACACTTTCCCTTTCTCAACATTTACGCACATGAGCGCTAAACCCTCAGAGGTCAATGGAGTGCTTGGAGGAATAGGAGACAATCAAGTTAAATTCAAGGTAAAGGAGGATAAGTCATAGAAAAGCAAGGATAGGTCATAGGAAAGCAAGGATAGGTCATAGGAAAGAAAGGATAGGTCATAGGAAAGCAAGGATAGGTCATATGAAAGCAAGGATAGGTCATAGAAAAGAAAAGATAGGTCATAAGAAAGCAAGGATAGGTCACAGAAAAAAGGATAGGTCATATGAAAGCAAGGATAGGTCATAGGAAAGCAAGGATAGGTCATAGGAAAGAAAGTATAGGTCATAGGAAAGCAAGGATAGGTCATAGGAAAGCAAGGATAGGTCATAGGAAAGAAAGTATAGGTCATAGGAAAGCAAGGATAGGTAATAGAAAAGAAAGGAAAGGTCATAGGAAAGCAAGGATAGGTCATAGGAAAGCAAGGATATGTCATAGAAAAGAAAGGATAGGTCATAGGAAAGCAAGGATAGGTCATAGGAAAGCAAGGATAGGTCATAGAAAAGAAAGGATAGGTCATAGGAAAGCAAGGATAAGTCACAGGAAAGCAAGGATAGGTTATAGGAAAGAAAGGATAGGTCATAAGAAAGCAAGGATAGGTTATAGAAAAGAAAGGATAGGTCATAGGAAAGGAAGGATAAGTCATAGGAAAGCAAGGATAAGTCATAGGAAAGCCAGTATAGGTCATAGAAAAGTAAGGATAGGTCATATGAAAGCAAGGATAAGTCATAGGAAAGCAATGATAGGTCATAGGAAGTAAGGATAGATCATAGAAAAGAAAGGATAGGTCATAGGAAAGCAAGGATAGGTCATAGGAAAGCAAGGATATGTCATTGGAAAGCAAGGATAGGTCATAGGAAAGCAAGGATAGGTCATAGAAAAGAAAGGATAGGTCATAGGAAAGCAAGGATAGGTCATATGAAAGCAAGGATAGGTCATAGGAAAGCAAGGATAGGTCATAGGAAAGCAAGGATAGGTCATAGGAAAGCAAGGATAGGTCATAGAAAAGAAAGATAGGTCATAGGAAAGCAAGGATAGGTCATAGGAAAGAAAGGATAGGTCTGAAGAAAGCAAGGATAGGTCATAGAAAAGCAAGGATAGGTCATTGAAAAGAAAGGATAGGTCATAGGAAAGCAAGGATAGGTCATAGGAAAGCAAGGATATGTCATAGAAAAGAAAGGATAGGTCATAGGAAAGCAAGGATAGGTCATAGGAAAGCAAAGATAGGTCATAGGAAAGCAAGGATAGGTCATAGGAAAGCAAGGATAGGTCATAGGAAAGAAAGGATAGGTCATAAGAAAGCAAGGATAGGTCATAGAAAAACAAGGATAGGTCATTGAAAAGAAAGGATAGGTCATAGGAAAGCAGGATAGGTCATAGGAAAGCAAGGATAGGTCATAGAAAAGAAAGGATAGGTCATAGGAAAGCAAGGATAAGTCATAGGAAAGCAAGGATAGGTCATATGAAAGAAAGGATAGGTCATAGGAAAGCAAGGGTAGGTCATAGGAAAGCAAGGATAGGTCATAGAAAAGAAAGGATAGGTCATAGGAAAGCAAGGATAGGTCATTGGAAAGCAAGGATAGGTCATAGGAAAGCAAGGATAGGTCATAGAAAAGAAAGGATAGGTCATAGGAAAACAAGGATAGGTCATAGGAAAGCAAGGATAGGTCATAGGAAAGCAAGGACAGGTCATAGAAAAGAAAGGATAGGTCATAGGAAAGCAAGGATAAGTCACAGGAAAGCAAGGATAGGTCATAGGAAAGAAAGGATAGGTCATAGGAAAGAAAGGATAGGTCATAGGAAAGCAAGGATAGGTCATAGAAAAGAAAGGATAGGTCATGGGAAAGCAAGGATAGGTCATTGGAAAGAAAGGATAGGTCATAGGAAAGCAAGGATAGGCCATAGAAAAGAAAGGATAGGCCATGGGAAAGCAAGGATAGGTCATTGGAAAGCAAGGATAGGTCATTGGAAAGCAAGTATAGGTCATAGGAAAGCAAGGATAGGTCACATGATAGGTGGCTAGGTTCAAACACCGGGGTCATGGCACCAGTTTACCCCCTGTGTGAGGCTTTAATAAGGAATATTTGTCAATTAACAATCCATTTCATGATCTTAAACATTGAATAAATGTTACATTTACTCAGCTAGACATATATCATTATTATATACAGGGTTTGCTCCAAGGAAGAGGAGGGTATCCGTAATTCCCTGGCGCAAGCTCCCCTCACTGGCAACACCACACCGTACTATAAGGAACTATGTATAATTGTTATTTTTATGAGGAGCACAACACATAAAGGACATACGACGCTCGGGAAATGAAAGACAATGAGGTTAAATAAAAGGAAGTAAAGAGTAATTTCATTTCCCCGGGTCATTTCCTTGGGGTTATACAGCCCTTTAAGAGTGGCTCCGTCCAACCAAGGGAATACACACTACCGTTTATTCGTTATGTTGTTTATTTTACTAAACGGATTTTCTCTTTTTGCAGTCTGCTTTTTTTTTTTTTTTTTTTTTTTTTACGCTCATTCATGCATGGCTTCCTATTGTTTTTGTTCGGTTTTCTGCCTCTCGCTTTTCATCTTCCATGTTCTCTCCCTCGCTATCATGATTTTTTTTCTACTTCTCCCCTCTAGTTGTTCCTCTTGCTTTATCTTGTTCATTTTTTGCTGTTTACTTGCCAATAGTTTCAACAATTTATTCTTTATTTTCCTTGTTTTATTCTCAGTTCATCTATTTTTTTATTTTTAGTGCTGTCTCTCTTGCCTCTTACCTCGTTCAGTTTCGTCTTTTCTCCTCCATCCCACTTCCTCTTATTCTGTTTAAGAACATAAGAACATAAGAAAGGAGGAACACTGCAGCAGGCCTGTTGGCCCATACTAGGCAGGTCCTTCGCATTCCATCCCACTAACAGAATGACTCACGAAATCGTAATGACACGATTGCAAACAAACCTTTGCAATCTCTGACCGCGGGTTCGAACCTCACCCGTGGTATGGTTTCACTAACAGAATATTTGTTCAACCTAATTTTCAATGCTACCCATGAAATAAGCTTTGATAATTCTATTTACTCATGTGCAATTCCCACTCAAATCCAACCCCTCTCACTCATGAATTTATCCAACCTAAATTTAAAACTACCCAAGGTCCTTGCTTCAATAACCCTACTAGGCAGACTGTTCCACTCATCACTTACCCTATTTCCAAACCAATACTTTCCTATATCCTTTCTAAATCTAAACTTATCTAACTTGAATCCATTATTGCGGGTTCTCTCTTGGAGAGATACCCTCAAGACCTTATTTATATACCCTTTGTTAATACCCATTTTCCACTTGTATACCTCGATCATGTCTCCCCTCATGTAATTTAAGGGTCTTCAATCTTTCTTCGTAAGGAAGATTTCTAATTCTATGTATTAATTTAGTCATTCTACGCTGAATGTTTTCTAACGAATTTATGTCCATTCTGTAATATAGAGACCAGAACTGAGCTGCGTAATCTAGGTGAGGCCTTACTAATGATGTATAAAGCTGTAATATAACCTCTGAACTTCTGTTGCTAACACTTCTTGATATAAATCCCAGTAATCTATTTGCCTTATTACGTACGCTTAGGCATTGCTGTCTTGGTTTAAGGTTGCTGCTTACCATCACCCCCAAGTCCTTCTCGCAATCTGTATGGCTAAGTTCTACGTTATTTAACTTATAAGTGCTTGGGTTATGGACACTCCCGAGCTTCAGAACCTTGCATTTATCTACAATGAACTGCATCTGCCACTTTTCTGACCACGAATTAAGTTTGTCTAAATCTTGAAGTTCTATGACATCTATGTTTGAATCAATTATCCTACCTATCTTCGTGTCGTCGGCGAATTTGCTCATATCACTAGTAATTCCCTCATCAAGGTCATTTATATATATTATAAATAACAACGGGCCTAAGACTGATCCCTGTGGAACACCACTTGTTACAAGTCCCCATTCGGATTTAACCCCATTTATGCACACTCTCTGCTTCCTATTGGTGAGCCATGACTCGATCCATGACAGCACTTTTCCCCCAATGCCATGAGCTGCCACTTTCTTTAACAGTCACTGGTGCGGTACTCTATCAAAAGCCTTACTAAAATCTAAATAAACAATATCGAATTCTTTATCGTGATCAACAGCCTCAAAAGCTTTACTGAAGAAGGTTAATAAATTAGATAGGCAGGAACGGCCCCTCGTGAATCCATGCTGAGTATCATTAATCAAATTATGGTTATCTAGATGGTTTCTAATAATATCAGCTATAATTGACTCTAGTAATTTGCCTACAATTGAGGTCAGGCTTATTGGGCGGTAATTTGACGGTAGTGACTTGTCCCATGTTTTAAAAATAGGAATTACATTAGCCATCTTCCACATATCAGACACTACACCTGTTTGAAGAGATAAATTAAAAATGTTAGATAATGGTTCACAGAGTTCCATTTTGCATTCCTTAAGAACCCTTGCAGAAAGCTCATCAGGACCCGGCGATTTATTTTGTTTCAGTCAGTTTAGTTGTTTCATAACCATTTCGCTAGTGACTGTGATATTAAATAATTTATCTTCTTCTGGGCCTCTGTAAAAATTAATTACTGGGATATTATTAATGTCTTCCTGTGTGAAAACCGAGAGGAAATAATTATTAAAAATAGAGCACATATCATTCTCCTTGTCAGTAAGATGCCCAGAGTTATTTTTAAGGGGACCTATCTTATCCCTAACTTTTGTTCTATAAACCTGGAAAAAACTTTTTGGGTTAGTTTTTGAATCCCTAGCAACTATAATTTCACAGTCCCGTTTAGCTTTTCTTATCCCCTTTTTAACGTCCCTCTTAATGTCAGTATACTGATTTATAAGATGACCCTCACCTCTTTTTATACGCCTATAAATTACTTTCTTCTGCCCTAAAAGATACTTGAGCCTATTATTCATCCATTTTGAGTCATTTCTATTTGATCTAATTTCTTTATATTGGATAAATGTTCTTTGTTCAGTCTGTATAGTGTTAAGAAAACTGTCATATTGATACCTCTCTTCGTCACCCCAGTCCACAGTTGATAAGTGTTCTCTAAGTCCATTATAATCTGCTAAGCGAAAATCTGGGACCGTTACTGAATTATCCCTACTATCATACATCCATTCAATGCTAAAGGTAATTAATTGACTTGTGGTCGCTTGAGCCGAGTTCCTCTGTAATTTCTAAATTATTAACAAGGGTTTCCTTGCGTGCCAGAACCAAGTTAAGTAGGTTATTTCCCCTTGTAGGTTCTGTCACAAACTGCTTCAAAAAGCAATCCTGAACTACTTCTAAAAAGTCGTTAGATTCTAAATTCCCTGTCAAGAAATTCCAATTAATCTGACTAAAGTTAAAGTCCCCTAGAATTACTACGTTATCTTGCCTTGTGGCCTTAACAATTTCCTCCCAAAGTAGTCTCCCTTGTTCCCTATCTAAGTTTGGAGGACGGTAAATCACTCCTAAAATCAATTTTTCACACCCCTCTGAAAATTCTATCTAGACAGACTCTGTATGTGTTATTTTAGACTTTATACCCGTTTTTATGCAACAATTTCAATGATTACTGACATAGAGTGCCACCCCACCCCCCTTCCCGATACTTCTGTCTACTTGGAACAATTTAAAACCCTGAATGTGACATTCGGCAGGCATGTCCCGATTTTTCATATTAAACCATGTCTCAGTTATTGCAAAAACATCAATATTACCCGTACTTGCAACTAATCTCAACTCGTCCATCTTATTCCTAGCACTACGACCATTGGTATAATATACATTTAAAGACCCTCTTTCTCTTTACCCTTCCTGCTCATTTCTGTTTTTTCCACTATACGTATTACTGTCCTTGTCACCTAGTGCCACTGGCTTTCCAATACCCACCTTATTCTGCCTATTACTAGTTCCCCTAGAATTTATAACATTACTACAATGGGACTTCACTGTTTTCCCCCCATAACCCATACCACTAACTTTTTTCTAGTTTAAAGCCCTAACAGCTCCCTCCACTGCAGTTGCCAGTGCCCCCACCCCAGACCTAGATAAGTGAACCCCCATCCCTGGCATACATATAATTTCTGCCATAGAAGAGGTCCCAGTTGTCTATGAATGTTACTGCATTTTCCTTACAGTATTTGTCCAGCTAGCAATTGACACCAATTACCCTGGACAACCATTCATTTCCAACTCCTCTCCTTGGGAAAATACCACATATGACAGGGTTCCCACCCTTCTTCCTAATTCTGTCTATTGCTGACCTATAGCTGCTAATAAGCTCCACTCCTACGCCTGCCAACATGGTTGCCTCCAGAAACATCGTTGCCTCCAGGCCAACATCGTTGTTCACTCTTCCGGGAGCGAGGAGAGTCATTCGCTTTACTTGCTTCAACTTCGTGATATAATGTAATAATATTGGTAGAATTACCGACAATATGTTAAGTAAAAGGACACAAATGCAACTAATGTGACATTTTATTGTGGCAACGTTTCGCTCTCCAGGAGCAAAACGTTGCCACAATAAAATGTCACATTAGTTGTATTTGTGTCCTTTTAACTTCGTGATAATAATATATTGTCTTTCATAGAAATAGTTGAAAGATTCTCTCTCCCAGCGGGTAGGTAGCTTCATCCTGTACTTTGGCTTAACCCGTGTATTCGAATTTCTACCATAAGTCGCAAGAAATAGATTCATGAACGACAATTCAAGACTCGATATTTCTTGGATAGTGGCAATGACTTGTTTATTGCATTTATCTTAACCGCAGGTAAGTAAGTAACATCGTGACTCACACCAGCATAACCCTGGGCTGCAGAATGTGGCTGGTATGCTAGCGAGAACGTTATGAAGAATCAAGGAGAATCTAAGAGTAAAATTAAGTGATGGTTGAATGTGGGAAGAAAGTTTAAACTAAGGCGATGAGTGGATGAAATAGGAAAGGGAGGAATGTGAGATTGTCGATCGTTCGAAGTATAGGAGGAGAGGAAGCTATAAGACAGATGGAAATTTTTCCGAGCATCAGAAGGTTCTCTTTAAGCAAATAACATCCAATCCAGCTAACTGTCTGGTCACATTTACTGTAGCTGAAAATAGGTTCCTCAAAGAGTAAGCCTGCATAGAAAACACATTATCATCGTGTGTATCTGGATCGGGGAAACGATGGAATCAGTTGAGGTAGTACTTAAAAAAGACATCAGATAAGGGAAGAAGTACGAAGAAAGGCAGGATGCAGAAACACTTAACCATCAGTTCTCTGAAGGCACACTCACTGCCTCTTCCACAGCAGGAACAATTCAATGGCCTACCTAACTTTCCCCATCACTAACACTATCTCTGCACCATTTACCCTTAATTCTACACCCTTTCTTCTCCCATATGTTCAACTTCAACCGTGATCCCTTCCCCTGTATTGATGCACACACCAACCTCAGCCCAACCGGCCCCTGGACATACTCTTGACAGAAGTACAGCGAACAGAAAGACTAGATACTACAAATCAAAACATAAAGGAAAGAAAGCTGTAAGTGTTTTACACAAATGCAGATGAATTATCAAATATGATGATTAACTGAAAGACTAAATGGTGGAGGTAACCTCAGACATCATAGCTATCACAGAGACAAATCTAATTGAAATCAGAACGAATGACATATTCTCTGCAGTATATGAAGTAATAGAGAAAATAAGAGGTGAAAGAAGTGAACTGTTATTGGAAGAGAGAAATAAACGGGAATTAATTATATGACTTCAAAGAGGGCACAGTCAGCACTGGGGGACCCAAAGTGGTAGTAACAGTGACCTACATACTTCCGCCAAACAGGAGACCAATAAAGGAGTATGAAGAGAACGACAAAGCAATGGTTGATATCATTGAAGACGCAGGAAGGAGAGCAAGCAGGTTTAAAGCAAAGCTACTAATTATGAGACATGTCAAAGAGAAATAAGGTGGAGAACTGGCACCAAATAGGGAAATGAAAGCATGGAAGGCTAAGACCACAGAGGTGGTTAAGGAAGACCTTATGCATCAGCATGTTATGGAAACATAAGAAAGGAGGAACACTGCAGCAGACCTGTTGGCCCATACTAGGCAGGTCCTTCACAATCCATTCCACTAACAGGATATTTGCCCAACCCAATTTGCAATGCTACCCAAGCAATGAGCTCTGATAATTCTATTTACCCATGTGCAAGTCCCACTCAAATCCACCCCTCTCACTAATGTGTTTATCCAATCTAAATTTGAACTACCCAAGGTTTTAGCCTCAATAACCTTACTAGGTAGACTGTTCCACTGATCAACTACCCTATTTCCAAACCAATACTTTCCTATAGCCTTTCTAAATCTAAACTTGTCTAATTTGAATCCGTTATTGTGTGTTCTCTCTGGGAGAGATATCCTCTAGACCTTATTTATATCCCCTTTATTAATACCCATCTTCCACTTATATACTGTACTTCGATCATGTCTCCCCTCATTCTTCGTCTTACAAGTGAATGTAATTTAAGGGTCTTCAATCTTTCTTCATACGGAAGATTTCTAATGCTATGAATTCATTTTGTCATTCGTCGCTGAATGTTTTCTAACGAATTTATATCCATTCTGTAAAATGGAGACCAGAACTGAGTGAGTGAAGGATGTGAGCCAGAGTGTCTGGATCAAGTATTGACAACAAGAGCATCTATCAAAGGTGAAGATTGAGATACTTATGCAACATCTATCAAAGGTGAAACTGATTATAAGAGCAATTACGAACACAGGTACAATTATAAGGCCTGTGTTACCTGGCAGTAAGATAGAATTCCACTACAAAAATGCACTAAAAGAATATTAAAGGCAGCAACTACAGACAGTTTATTGAATCCCTGTGTATTCCCACCACCAATTTTAATATTAGCAATATTTTTAATATGTACAGCAATACGTGAAATTGGCAAGAACATTTACTGTGCATACCCTAGTTAGAGAGAGAGCAAGAATGAGAATGTTATCCCTCACTACACACCTCAGACCTCAGTTATCCCTCACTACACACTTCAGACCTCAGTAATCCCTCACTACACACTTCAGACCTCAGTTATCCCTCACTACACACTTCAGACCTCAGTTATCCCTCACTACACACTTCAGACCTCAGTTATCCCTCACTACACACTTCAGACCTCAGTTATCCCTCACTACACACCTCAGACCTCAGTTATCCCTCACTACACACTTCAGACCTCAGTTATCCCTCACTACACACTTCAGACCTCAGTTATCCCTCACTACACACTTCAGACCTCAGTTATCCCTCACTACACACTTCAGACCTCAGTTATCCCTCACTACACACTTCAGACCTCAGTAATCCCTCACTACACACTTCAGACCTCAGTTATCCCTCACTACACACTTCAGACCTCAGTTATCCCTCACTACACACTTCAGACCTCAGTAATCCCTCACTACACACTTCAGACCTCAGTAATCCTCACTACACACTTCAGACCTCAGTTATCCCTCACTACACACTTAAGACCTCAGTTATCCCTCACTACACACTTCAGACCTCAGTAATCCCTCACTACACACTTCAGACCTCAGTTATCCCTCACTACACACTTCAGACCTCAGTTATCCCTCACTACACACTTCAGACCTCAGTTATCCCTCACTACACACTTCAGACCTCAGTTATCCCGCACTACACACTTCAGACCTCAGTTATCCCTCACTACACACTTCAGACCTCAGTAATCCCTCACTACACACTTCAGACCTCAGTTATCCCTCACTACACACTTCAGACCTCAGTTATCCCTCACTACACACTTCAGACCTCAGTTATCCCTCACTACACACTTCAGACCTCAGTTATCCCTCACTACACACATCAGACCTCAGTTATCCCTCACTACACACTTCAGACCTGCTCTGGTGGAAGGTAGAGGCGAACTAAGGAATAATTCACCAACTGGGGAATTCCTATAGTAATTGTCGGACTTTTTTTCTGCCACGGTTCCTGTGTGATACTTTTAAATGCCACTTGTGATCGGTTTCAAGTATTTAGTATTTATATATCCTATTTATACTAAAGTTTATACGCTTATTGGAGTGTCGGTGCAGAATTGATATTTTCATTAATTATATCGTGATATAATTTCCTGGAGATAATTTAAGAATGATTCTTTTAATTGGTTTAACGGGTGGGGTTTGAACCCGCGGTCAGAGTCTCAAAACCGTGGCGTATATAGTTGGAGCTTCATATACCGGACTTGGAAATGAGGTGCTGCAATTGGAAGAGTGTGCTAGTAGACCTACTGTATAAATCAATAGCTAGGTGACCTGTACGGTGTGAGGACGTGCTTTATGAACTCTCTCTCTCTCTGAACGGAACTAACGATGTCTTCTCTGTAGCAGATGTGCCAGTAGGTGAAGGGGAAGCTAGGAGACAGATACAACAACAAAGAAAACTGGACAATGGTGAAGAGGAAAGGAACAAAACTGGTGATCAAAATCAAAGAAGGAGAGTTGGAAATACTAGTAACTTTGTGGCCTTGACAGCTATGGGGCCCACTGAGTCTTTTTGGTGACTGACAATATTGGTGCATCTCGGGGACCTGCGAGTGGTACAAGAGATGACACCAGTGAAGATAAGAACGTTATTATTGTGGGTGACTGTTAGATTAGGTTCATGGACAGGGATTTTCAGGTATTCTTTAAGAATCACCTTAAAAAGATTGCTTCAATTGTTTTTTCTTCATTTTGTTTCATCCAACTTTTCAATTTTATTTCACTCATATCTCGAGAACGCCTCATCCAGTAGGATTCAAATTTTCAACACTTGTGTACGATAGCAAAGATCATACTCTTGAAATAATTGGTATGTTTATGTGGCATTGTTGCTGTATCCTGGAATGTATCAGATAACTTTCAAAATTCTCATTGGCGTAGCTTCAAATGTTCCAAAAAATGTCTAAAAATTCGACACTGGTGGAGAGTGAAATCCAGATAATTCGGTGAAGATTTAACCATTACATATGCTCAGCAATGTGAAATAACCACCTTTAATTTGCAGTCTCCAGATAAACACTATCTGCCCATGCATTTTTTCCTCATTAAAATCCGTAACTATGTCACAATAACATAACAACTTTGATATTCAGGTAATATGTTATTATTTTCTAAGTGCTGAACCCACTTTAATGACGTTTTCCAATAATTTTTTTAATAACACTTGTCAAGGAAACCGGCCGCTAGTTTAAACCGACTTCTCTGTCAAATTTTTTTAAATATAGACACAATATATACCATGAGCCATATATAACTCATCAGCATAGTTTAAGAGCCAGGATGTTATCCTATCTACAACGTTCAATTTTAAGAGCCAGGATGCTATCCTATCTACAGCGTTTAGTTTTTAAGAGCCAGAATGCTATCCTATCTACAGCGTTTAGTTTTTAAGAGCCAGAATGCTATCCTATCTACAGCGTTTAGTTTTTAAGAGCCAGGATGCTATCCTATCTACAGCGTTTAGTTTTTAAGAGCCAGGATGCTATCCTATCTACAGCGTTTAGTTTTTAAGAGCCAGGATGCTATCCTATCTACAGTGTTTAGTTTTTAAGAGCCAGGATGCTATCCTATCTACAGGGTTTAGTTTTTAAGAGCCAGGATGCTATCCTATCTACAGGGTTTAGTTTTTAAGAGCCAGGATGCTATCCTATCTACAGCGTTTAGTTTTTAAGAGCAAGGATGCTATCCTATCTACAGGGTTTAGTTTTTAAGAGCCAGGATGCTATCCTATCTACAGGGTTTAGTTTTAAGAGCTAGGATGCTATCCTATCTATAGGGTTTAGTTTTAAGAGCCAGGATGCTATCCTATCTATAGGGTTTAGTTTTAAAAGCCAGAATGCTATCCTAGCTATAGGGTTTAGTTTTAAGAGCCAGTATGCTATCCTATCTACAGTGTTTAGTTTTAAAAGCCAGGATGCTATCCTATCTACAGTGTTTAGTTTTTAAGAGCCAGGATACTATCATAAATACAGCGTTTAGTTTTAAGAGCCAGGATGCTATCCTATCTACAGTGTTTAGTTTTAAGAGCCAGGATGCTATCCTATCTACAGTGTTTAGTTTTTAAGAGCCAGGATACTATCATAAATACAGTGTTTAGTTTTAAGAGCCAGGATGCTATCCTATCTACAGTGTTTAGTTTTAAGAGCCAGGATGCTATCCTATCTACAGCGTTTAGTTTTAAGAGCCAGGATACTATCATAAATACAGCGTTTAGTTTGTAAGCATCTAGTGACAAATTTAATTATTATCGCTTTAGTTATGTCAAAATCCTCTATTTCAGCTAACAGTTTAGGACTAAAATCTCGTACATAAATAACTTGTTTTCTGAACACGTTCTCAAAACTTTGTATATAACATTTCACACATTTCCTCTACCTCAGTGATTTTGACATTATCATTTATTTTTAGTCATTAGTCTTTAACATTCAGGTTAAGTAAAGTTCGTCAGGAAACAGGACAAGTGTTTTCTGACGCAGGACTTAGAAATTTGATGAACCGCCGTTGGAGCTTTTAGTCATCTGGCCGAGGCCTTCCACTGGCTTACCGGCCCACCCCTATAAAAATTATGGTCAATGATAACTATTTAACTTCCTCTCTCCTTACATTTGTATATTCATTTCTAGCATCTTTGTATTTTCATAAGTTTCTTGAGTTTGTGTGTGTGTACCCACTTAGTTGTACTCACCTAGTTGTGATTGCAAGGGTCGAGTCACAGCTCATGACCCCGCACCTTCACTGGTCACTACTAGGTCACACTTCCCGCTTTATGAGCTTTATCATACCTCTTCTTAAAGCTATGTATGGATCCAGCCTCCACTACATTACTTCCTAGATTATTCAACTTCCTGACAACTCTGTGACTGAAGACATACTTCCTAACATCTTTGTGATTCATCGGAGTCTTCAACTTCCAATTGAGACCCCTTGTTTCTGTGTCCCATCTCTGGAACATCATGTGTCTCTGTCTACCTTGTCAATTCCTCGCAGTATTTTGTATGTCGTTATCATGTCTCCTGTCCTCTAGTGTCGTCAGGCCGATTTACCTTGACCTTTCTTCGTAGGACATTCTCCTTAGCTCTGGAACTAGTCCTCTTGCAAACCTTTGCACTTTCTCTAATTTCTTGACGTGCTTGACCAGGTGTGGGTTCCAAACTGGTGCTGCATAATCCAGTATGGGCCTGACGTATACGGTGTAAAGAGTTTTGAACGATTCCTTACTGAGGTATCTGAACGCTATTCTCAGGTTTGTCAGGCACCTATATGCTGCAGCAGTTATCTAGTTGATGTGCACCTCAGGTGATGTGCTTGGTATTATACTCACCCTAAGATCCTTTTTCGTGAGTAAGGTTTGCAGTCTTTGACCACCTAGCCTATACTCTGTCTAGGGTCTTCTATGCCCTTCCCCGATCTTCATGATTTTGCATTTGGCAGGGTTAAATTCGAGGAGCCAGTTTCTGGACCAGGCTTCCAGCCTCTCCAGGTCTGTTTGTAGTCCTGCCTGATCCTCATCCTATTTAATTCTTCTCATTAACTTCACATCATTTGCAACAGGGACACTTCTGAGTCTGTCCTTTCTGTAATGTCATTCACGTTTACCAAAAATAGCACTGGTCCTAGGACCCCTGTGGAACCCCGTTCGTCACAGGCGCCCACTCTAACACCTTGTCTCGTACCATGACTCATTGGTGCCTTCCTGTAAGGTATTCTCTGATCCATTGCAGTGCCCTTCCTGTTATGCGTGCCTGATCCTCTAGCTTTTGCACTAATCTCTTTTGAGGAAATGTGTCGAAGGCCTTCTTGCAATCCAAGAAAATGCAATCTACCCACCCCTCTCTCTCGTGTCTTACTTCCGTTACCTTGTCGTAAAACTCCAGTAGGTTTGTAACACAGGATTTTCCTTCCCTGAATCTGTGGTGGTTGTCGTTTATAAGCTTGTTCTGTTCTAGGTGCTCCACCACTCTTATCCTGATAATCTTCTCCTTGACTTTGCATACTATACATGTCAGTGACACTGGTCTCTAGTTTTGTGCCTCGTGTCTGTCGCCTTTCGTAAAAATGGGTACTACATTTGCTGTCTTCCATACCTCAGGTAGTTGCCCAGTTTCAATGGATGTGTTCAAAATTTTTGTAAGTGGCACGTACAACATCTCCACTCAATCTCTAAAGACCCACTGAGAGATGTGTGTCTTTCATCCAACATTTGTTAGTATATCCCTTGTTGTTATCCCTCCCTATTCTGACTTCCCGGAGTCCTTTCTGTCTTCACTGTAAATATTTCCTTATATCTCATGTTGAAAACCTCACATACTTCTTAGTCGTTTGTTGAGAGTTCCCCACCTTCCTTCCTCAGCCTGATTACCTGGTCCTTGATTGTTATCTTCCTCCAGATATTGTTATACAACTGCTTCAGGTCAGATTTGGCTTTTGATGCTATGTCGTTTTCGTACTGGTGTTGGGCCTCCCTCTTATCTGTCCATACTCGTTTCTGGCTCTTCGACTAATCTCTATATTTTCCTGGGTCCATTTTCCATTCTCTAGCGCACTTAGTTTTTGCCTCCCTACTTCTTCGGGTAAACCAAGGGCTCGTTCTGGTCTTCCCATTATTTATGTTGCCCTTGGGAACAAACCTCTCCTCTGCCTCCTTGCATTTTGTTGTCACGTATTCCATCATTTCGTTGACTTATTTTCCTACCAATTCTCTTTCCCACTGAATCTCCTACAGAAAGTTCCTCATGCTTGTGTAGTGGGCCCCTTTTGTAGTTTGGCTTTTTCCATCGTACTCCTGTTACCCTCTCCACTTTTAACTCAACTATGTATTCAAAACTCAGAACCACATGATCACTAGCTCCGAGGGGCCTTTAATGTGTGATGTCCTCAATGTCCGAGCTACTCAGGTTTATCCTACTGCAGGTTTATCCTTACCTCTCTTTCTGGTAGTGTCCCTAACATGTTGATGCACCAGGATTTCCAGTACCACATCCATCATTTTGGCTCTCCATGTTTCGGGACCCCCATGTGGCTCCAGGTGTTGAAAACACCCATAACTAGTAACTTCGCTCTACCCGTGTGAGCTCTTCTGGCCACCTCAGCTAGTGTGTTCACCATTGTGTGTGTGTGTGTGTGTGTGTGTGTGTGTGTATGTGTATTCACCTATTTGTACTTTCCAAGTTGTGGTTGCAGGGGTCGATTCATAGTTCCTGGCCCCGCCTCTTCACTGATCGCTACTAGGTCCTATCTCTCCCTGTACGGTTCCTGCCTTCACTACGTCATTTTCCAGAATATTCCATTTCCTGTGACTGAAGAAATACTTTCTAACATCCCTCTGACTCATCTGAGTCTTCAACTTTCAATTGTGACCCCTTGTTTCTTTGTCCCATCTCTGGAATATCTTGTCTCTGTCCAATTCCTCTCAGTATTTTAAATGTCGTTATCATGTCTCCCCTATTCCTTCTGTCCTCCAGTGTCGCCAGGTCGAGTTCTCATAACCTTTCTTCGTAGGACATTTCCCTTAGCTACGAGACTAGTCTTGTTGCAAACCTGTGTGTGTGTGTGTGTGTGTGTGTGTGTGTGTGTGTGTGTGTGTGTGTGTGTGTGTGTGTGTGTGTGTGTATCTGAGTATTGGAGTCACACTATAGTATCCGATATTTCCTCATTACATTTGCGGTTCGGTCATTGAATATACTGAAACAAAAGTGAAAACAATGGTGAGTGAAGACAACTCAACTTACAATCTCTGATAACATAACCTGATATGAAATATCTGGCAATGTTTGAGCATCAGCTGCGTGTTTACAAGAGACGTTTCTACGTCTTGGGTGGAAGTGATACATACCCAAGGCTGATGGCGCTGCCAGGTCGCGATAGACAGGTGAAGAAAGACTGTTGCAGAGAGGAACTATATTGAGATGTTGCGCTCTTGGAACAAGCTGAAGATGCCTGTTTCGCTGACGAAACGTCTCAATAGCCTTTCTGCAGTAATTTTTTTCCTTCACTTGTTAGCTGGCTGCCATTTGTCTTCGTACCTGTAGACGCTTCAGACTGTTGGATATTTTTATTGTTCTCATTGACATTCCATGAATTAATTTTGATGACTCTCAGCGCAGATTCTTTCGAAGTTATCCGTGAATTATTCATTAAAACAATACAAATAAACAGATTACTCGAACAAAATTCGAACATTTTATTGTCCAAAATATTAAATCGATATCTGAAACGTCAGGGTTAGAGTTCATTGTGTGTAAAGTGTGTGAAGGTGAGCATTAGCAACGAGGAGCCTAGCCGTCACCATGCTGTTCCAGGATGTTGCTAGCTGTGGTAGTCTGGCTTGCTGGCAGGGAAAAAGAGAGAAAGAGAGAATAAGAGCGAGACAGTGAGGGAGTTGAGAGGAGGGATGAGAGAGCAGTGGAGAGGAGTAGGAACAAGAGGGAGAAAGAGGAGGAGGGTCGAGAGAGACAGAGGCAGAGAGGGAGGGCAGAGGAGGAACCAGAGGAAAAGAGAGTGAGGGGAGAGAGCGGGAGAGTGGAGAGATGCTGGGAGCGCCGCTCAGTTCGACTCTCACTGGTGCTGAGTCAAGATCGCTTCTCTGCAGCTGGTTCTTTGACTGGCTGGCAGTCCAGAACACTACGAAGTACCGCTCACCTGCTGCTCATCTTCAGTGCTGAGCTGTAAACACCCACGCAGCTGCACAACACTAACCTCCTACAACTGATACAGATCACTTGCTTTAAGTAAATAGTGTAACATAGAAAGAAAGAAAAAAAACAGATAAATAAATTCACTACATGCAATAGATTTCGGTGTATTAACCTAAGCTAATCCAAAAAAAATCGTGGTTTTATTGTGTAACGTAAAGTGTATTTGATATATGATGGGCAGCCGGATGACACTACGTCACTTACTGACCTTGTTCACATATGGGTCACAAGTGTAACATAACGCCTTCTGTGACAAATTCTCGACCTCTTCTCACTTACTTTTCGTGAAAGTAGAGGAAAAGAAACACTAAATATGACGAAATTAGTGTCCTTGATTTTCATCTGGATTCTCATGACGTCACTGTCTCAAGCCAGGAACGGAAAAGAAAGTAAGTAGCAGATATTAACGTTTTGTGTTGTTCCTTATATATATATATATATGGTTTGTAGATAAACTTATTAGGTTGTACCTCGTGTATGATCTTTAGAACTAAGTTTAGTCTGGTTCTTGTGTGGTTCAGAAACTAACTCTTTTTATCTGTTCCTAAAATAAAGTTTTCTGACTAAAGTTTTGGTTTGCTAGATAACGTGTGAGAATGTGGCTTATTGTTTGCTAGATAACCTGTGAGAATGTGGCTTATTGTTTGCTAGATAACCTGTGAGAATGTGGCTTATTGTTTGCTAGATAACCTGTGAGAATGTGGCTTATTGTTTGCTAGATAACCTGTGAGAGTGTGGCTTATTGTTTGCTAGATAACCTGTGAGAATGTGGCTTATTGTTTGCTAGATAACCTGTGAGAATGTGGCTTATTGTTTGCTAGATAACCTATTAGAATGTGGCTTAGCATACAGTGAAAACTAAATACAATGTGTTTCTTGACATATGGCCTAAAAACTATCATTTCTGGGTTTGACTGAATTATGGGTAGGTAATTAATGTTAATGTTTAGAAGCAGCACCGCTCTAAACCCACGAAGGTTTGGGAGAGAAAATTCGTCCTGGCCAGAGAAGGAAGTATTCTCACTGGCGCCAGTTAATGGCAAAAGGAAAACATCTTAATTTACTGTCATTTGAATACGACTCTACTTACTGATTCTATATATTTGTTATTAAAAACTGGGGTTGGCTTTTGGAAGAATATCGGGCAATTTTTTTCTTATTATTGATAAAACGAACAGATACAAGCATTTTGAGATTTTCCGTATTAGAAAAGTGACTTAAAAATAGCATTGCAACACAGACCAGTGTTACTATTATCACTGTAACTAACATTGCTATTGCTACTACTGATGTTACTTCTACTACTACTACTACTTAAACTACTCCTGTGCTATTCCTACTACTACTGTTACTACTACAGTTACTGCTACTGTTAGTTTTACTAATACTGCTTCTAGTGCTGCAGTTATGTACACTAATTTTGTTGACGCTGCTGTTATTACTTCAGCTATTAATAATACTGCTACAACTACTACTACTTGTATAACTTTTCACTGTTGTGACTACTAATGATACATCTGTGAATACTGATGATACATCTGTGAATACTGATGATACATCTGTGAATACTGATGATACATCTGTTACCACAACTACTATTACTACTGGAATAACAAGTAATACTACTATTACTAAAACTGCAACACCTGTTTAAATTACTACTCCAGAAACTATTACTACTACTACTCC
This sequence comes from Cherax destructor, assembly GCA_009830355.1. Classification (NCBI taxonomy): domain Eukaryota; kingdom Metazoa; phylum Arthropoda; class Malacostraca; order Decapoda; family Parastacidae; genus Cherax; species Cherax destructor. Next base: position 67,608 of record WNWK01005188.1, on the reverse strand, counting down.
TGCTACTACGCTTACAACAACTAGTACTACTGCTGCTACGGCGGCAACTACTAGTTCAACTGCTGATAGGGCTACAACTACTAATACTATTACTACTACTATTGTAGTTGCTGCTGCTGCTACTAGGACTATCATTGCTACTGCTTATTGATTTGCTTCAGTGTCAATACTCGTACAGTTAATGATCGGTTTTATTTACTCAAAAGTCACTTGGGTTTCCGTTGCTATTTGTCTAAGGCAGAGTCTAATATGGTCTTAAAGGAAACATTGTTTGAATTTTCTAAATGTAAAAATGTCAGGCTCTGCTACATTAATTGACTCCGGTTAAGCTTCTGATAACTTCGACAAAAATCGCTGGTAAAAGAATAGGCAATTAGATGTAGCGTATATGTATATATGTATATATATATATATATATATATATATATATATATATATATATATATATATATATATATAATTATATATATATATATATATAGAGGTCCCAGTAATGTTCTAGAAGTGGTACCTCCTATATAATATATATATATATATATATTATATATATATATATATATATATATATATATATATATATATATATATATATATATTATATATATATATATATCACACATCCTTGTTTAAGGCCTACTTTTACTGGGAAATAATCTTCCATACATTTATTAAATAATAGCAGCAACAACTCCAAAACTATATCCCCACCTACTTTTAACATTTCTATCTTTATCCCATCAATCACAGCTGCCTTACCCAGTTTCATTCTACCACTGCCACACTCACAACTGGCTCTTCCTAACTCCTACAAGTTGTTATTCCTCCTTGCCCTATGCACGAAATCACAGCTTCCCTATCTTCATCAACATTTAACAATTCCTCAAAATATTGCCTTCATCTTCCAGATACCTCTAATTCTCCATTTAATTAATACGTCCCCTCTCCTATTTTTAACTGTCAAATTCATTCGTTCCCTAACCTTCCTCAACCTATTAATCTCCAAAACTTTTTCTTATTTTCAACAAAATTTGTTGATAACATCACCCACTCTCTCATTTGCTCTCTGTTTACATTGCTTCACCACTCTCTTAACCTCTTTTTCTCTCCATATACTCTTCCCTCCTTGCATCACTTCTACTTTGTAAAAACCTCTCATATGCTAACTTTTTCTCCCTTACTACTATCTTTACATCATCATTCCACCAATCGCTCTTCTTCCCTCCCACACCCACTTTCCTGTAACTACAAACTTCTGTTGAACACTCTAACACTACATTTTTAAACCTAACCCATACATCTTCGACCCCATTGCCCATACTCTCACTAGCCCATCTATCCTCCAATAGTTGTTTATATCTTACCCTAACTGCCTCCTCGTTTAGTTTATAAACCTTCACCGCTCTCTTACTTGCTGCTTCTATTTTAAATTGTATCCCATCTACCTTTTACTCTCACTGTAGCTACAACTAAAAAGTGATCTGATATATCTGTGGCCCCTCTATAAACATGTACATCCTGACGTCTACTCAACAGTCTTTTATCTAGCAATATGTAGTCCAACAAACTACTGTCATTACGCCCTACATCATATCTTGTATACTTATTTATCTTCTTTTACTTAAAATATGTATTGCCTATAACTAAACCCCTTTCTATACAAAGTTCGATCAAAGGGCTCCCATTATCATTTATACCTGGCACCCCAAACTTAACTCCCTCACCCTCTCTCTCTCTCTCTCTCTCTCTCTCTCTATATATATATATATATATATATATATATAATATATATATATATATATATATATATATATATATATATATATATATATATATTTCCCTTAATCTTTCTTCGTAGGACATTCCCCTTAGCTCTGGAACTAGCCTTGTTGCAAACCTTTGCACTTTCTCTAATTTCACATATTTCTCGGTCGTTTCTTGTGATCTCCCCTCATTCCTCAGCCTGATTACCTGGTCCTTGACTGTTTTTTTTTTCTCCTGAAGTAGCCGTACAAGAGCTTCGGGTCAATCTTGGCTTTCGATGCTGTCATTTTCGTATTGCCGCTGGGCCTCCTTTCTTTCTGTGCATATTAATTTCTGGTTCATCGACTACTCTCCTTACTTTCCTGGGTAGTTTGTCTTCTATACATCTTCCATTTTCTAGCACACTTAGTTTTGGTCTCTCTACACCTTTGGGTGAACCCAGGGCTCTTTCTGGTCTTCCCATTAATTTTTGTTGCCCTTGGGAACGAACCTGTCCTCTGCCTCCTTGCATTTTGTTGTCACGTAGTCCATCATTTCATTTACTGATTTTCCCACCAGTTCTCTTTCCCACCGAACCTCGTGCAGGAAATTCCTCATGCCTTTGTGTGTGTGTGTGTGTGTGTGTGTGTGTACTCACCTATTTGTGGTTGCAGGGGTCGAGACTCAGCTCCTGGCCCCGTCTCTCAACTGATCGCTACTAGGTCCTCTTTATCCGTGCTAAATGAGCATTATCATACCTCGTCTTAAAGCTATGCATGTTTTCTGCCTCCACTACCTCACTTGCCAGACTATTCCACTTCCTGACAACTCTGTGAATGAAGAAATACTTCCTAACATCCCTTTGACTCATCTGAGCCTTCAACTTCCAATTGTGACCCCTTGTTTCTGTGTCCCCTCTCTGGAACATCCTGTCTTTGTCCAACTTATCCATTCTCCGCAGTATTTTGTATGTCGTTATCATGTCTCCCCTAACCCTCTTGTCCACCAGTGTCGTCAGGCCGATTTCCCTTAATCTTTCTTCGTAGGACATTCCCCTTAGCTCTGGAACAAGCCTTGTTGCAAACCTTTGCACTTTCTCTAATTTCTTGACGTGCTTGACCAGGTGTGGGTTCCAATGTGGTGCCGCATACTCCAGTATGGGCCTGACGTACACGGTGTATAGTACTCACCTAGTTGTGGTTACAGGAGTCGAATCACAGCTCCTGGTGTGTGTGTTTGTGTGTGTGGTTGCAGGAGTCGAATCACAGCTCCTGGTGTGTGTGTTTGTGTGTGTGGTTGCAGGAGTCGAATCACAGCTCCTGGTGTGTGTGTTTGTGTGTGTGTGTGTATGTTCTCACCTAATTGTGGTTGCAGGGGTCGATTCATAGCTCCTGGCCCTGCCTCTTCAATGTGTGCGTACGTGTGTGTGTATGCTCTGCAGCTGGATGGGGAGCGAACCTACAACTTCCAGCATTCTTCCAAAAAGCATGCCAGACTATTGTCTCTCTAGACCATCACACTGCCATCCTCAGAACACTGAACATCCGCTGAAATCACAAGACGTGTTTCTCGCTAGTGCTGGCCACAAACGATCCCCACCCAGTATTGTTCTTTGCTTTAAAATAACTTGTTTTGTGGTTTCATCTATATATTTTTACTGTTTGAGAAGCTGGTATCCATCCAAACGGCAAGAGAACGAGATTAGCCTCATCCCTTACCTTCTCCTAGATGCGACGTTGCTAGAGGAAACATATCTAGTGATTCCTCAGGATGCCTAGTAGTGTTCTGAGCCACTTACGCAGATGCTTTTGATTACGGAAATTAACCTGGGTGCTCGCCCCATTAGACGGGAGTGAGTATTCCAGTAGAAGCACGAGCCTAGAGCAAAAAGAAGGAATATGTTGTGTATTTACGATTTGCTTCTTAACCTGACTCTTTTGAATAGTTAAAAATAATAAATTTAAGAGTGAAAACTAGTTATGAGTGAAAACTAATTTCACTATTTTCTTATTTAAATAAAGAGGACTTTCTTGAATTTTTACTTTTTGAACTTTATATGAAGGAAGGAGGAAGGTTTCGGGGGCCGAGGGGGGGGGGGTTGTAGATTAGGACCACCTGCGAAAGGGGACGCGACCCAAAATACGTTAAGAATCACTGGTCTAGACTGTCTGGGGTTCGGTCTGGCTTTTGGGAGGCTGGCAAGAGTTCGTGGTTCGATCCCCGCCCAGCTGCTTTACTGTAAATCATTTGTTTCCTGTTAAAACGATATCTGTACAGCTGGTGAGGCTGACATCCAGACGGGAGAATAATTAAATTAGAATCACTGCTGAAACTTCCCTCCAATTGGAGGGAACATTGTGAGTATTTTTACTGGAAGTCAAGCGTTCTGAGCGATGCTTTAGTGACGGTCTAGAAGAATATCATGGATCTGTCTTGCTTCTTGATAGGCTACCCACACACCTGGGTTCGATCCCTGACCAGCTACAGGAGGCATCGCTGTTTTTACTGCTCGTGAAGCTGGTATTCAAAAGAAAGATCGAAAATAGATGTATCTCAGCCGCTGCGCGATCTGAGAAATACATTCCTATATTGCATCACCGCAGTCCTCCATACCTCAATGCTGCATGCAAAAAGACTAGTGCAGAGTGTGGCGTAAGTTTCTAATTCACTTAATTATTAGAGTTTAAGATGAGAATTGAATCAAATTTCGTATTCACAAGATATCACATGGACAATACTAACCTATTTTTTTATAAAATGGATAAATTAGGGAATAGTGTGAAATTTTACTCCCTTTAAATCGTGTTCAATAAATTTAATTTACTTCTTCTGAACAGCTTCAGTATTTAATGCAAGAAATTAGTTTAAAAACTTGGAATCGTAGTATTCGTCCAATAGCTGGAGAATGATTCTTCTGATCGACTTCAAATTTTTACTGTTCGAGTAGTTTTCTAGGCTTAGTATTCTAGTGGTCTTCTAAGCGCAAAGTCCTGCTGTTCTGGGATGACATAAGTCCTAATTTGTCAATTTTACTAAATAGTGATATTCGTTTATATTCAGTAACCAAACAATGCATTTTCTTATCGCCTTCGAAATAATAAAGATGATACCCTCTACAAGGATCTAACTATATTCTTTCAAGAAAGAGCTGAAAATAATGGATTCTAGTTGAATAAGTTTAATTTTAGAAAGGATGTAAGAAAGTACTGGTTTGGAAATAGAGTAGTCGATGAGTGGAAGAATTTGCCTGATAGGGTATTGAAGCTTAAACCTTGGGTAGCTTCAAATACTAGTTAGATAAATACATGAGTGAGAGGGAATGGATTTGAGTGTGATTTGCACAACATGAGTTATTGGGTTATCAATACTTAGAAGGTTGTATTGAGAATGGATTAGGTAAATATTTATGCTAGAGAGTTTAAGTTTGAGTAGGACCTGCCTAGTATGGACCACTAGGCCTGTTGCAGTATTCGTTCATTCTTTGGAAGAAGGATGATAAACTATAAGTTAAAATCCGAGAAATTTCAAATTTAAAATTTGAAGGAAATTATTAAAAAATGGAATTGTTGCAGTGAGATCAATTACTGTTAATTAAATACGAATTGGATTTGCTTTAAACTTTCACTGGTGGAAGACTTTATTAAAAGAAAGGTTTGCATTCAGTTTGAGCTGTGTTAATTTCAATTTGCCACTTTTATTAAATAAAGCGTTTCAAATGTAATAACTTGAGAATGCCTCTTCTGATCGGTTTCACACCCTAACCTCTGATGTATCTTTATTGGAAGTATTTTTGTATTAATTTTGGACTTTGTGAGTATCAATTTACATATTTTCAAACCAAATTTAACAAATTAGATTTTCTTAACAAAATAAAAGATTGTGTAGAGTTTGAAGTAGAATAAAAATGAGATTTTTTTTTTATTCTTTATTCAAAATTTCCATTTAGTACTCGAGAACACCTTATTCGATCGGCTTCAAATTTTCAACGCTGATGTGCTGTATGTAGAGTAAAATTCTTGGAATTATTTGTACATGTGAGTGACCTATGGACACTGTTACTGTTACAGATTTTGTTACCATGTGATAAATGGAGAAAGAGTACTCGAAATGGCTTCAAAATATCAGCACTTGTGTATGCTACTTAAAAGAAAGTTGGTGTATTTAATGGAATGTGTAGGTGAGAGTCTTCCACTTTTTATCTGGTACAGGTAAAGTGATTGTATCGATGGATGACGCAACCATTGTTTTGGTCATCACTATTACATGTATTACATGGTGGTGTCTTATACATCTGTTCAGTACATTGCATGTGTCATACATCCAAATATAACCATCTTTTGATATTTACTGAAGCCAGACTCGTCATCAGGGAAGTACTAACCAGACGACAGTGTCTGGAAAGTATTTTCATTACAACCACAACACTGGTAGGTAAAAAGGACACACGTGCAACTCATGCGACATTTTATTGTGGCAACGTTTCGCTCTACAGTAGACTTGACAAATCTCCTGTAGAGCGAAACGTTGTCATATTAAAATGTCGTATTAGTCGTATATATGTGTCCTTTTTACCTAACATATTGTCAGTTAGTCTACCAACATTATTACAGCCACCAACAATGTTCAGATTACTTTCGCCTCAATTATTACAGAAATCGTAGCCAAATAATTTTTCACCAAGAGTACACCGTAATCACCTAGTAAGCCGAGTTTTCAACGGGCGTGCTGGCCCATGTTGCTGCAGTACCTGTACCATCTACCTCACAGCGGGCGTGCTGGCCCATGTTGCTGCAGTACCTGTACCATCTACCTCACAGCGGGCGTGCTGGCCCATGTTGCTGCAGTACCTGTACCATCTGCCTCACAGCGGGCCTGCTGGCCCATGTTGCTGCAGTACCTGTACCATCTGCCTCACAGCGGGCCTGCTGGCCCATGTTGCTGCAGTACCTGTACCATCTGCCTCACAGCGGGCGTGCTGGCCCATGTTGCTGCAGTACCTGTAACATCTGCCTCACAGCGGGCGTGCTGGCCCATGTTGCTGCAGTACCTGTACCATCTGCCTCACAGCGGGCGTGCTGGCCCATGTTGCTGCAGTACCTGTACCATCTACCTCACAGCGGGCGTGCTGGCCCATGTTGCTGCAGTACCTGTACCATCTGCCTCACAGCAGGCCTGCTGGCCCATGTTGCTGCAGTACCTGTACCATCTGCCTCACAGCGGGCGTGCTGGCCCATGTTGCTGCAGTACCTGTACCATCTGCCTCACAGCGGGCGTGCTGGCCCATGTTGCTGCAGTACTTGTACCATCTGCCTCACAGCGGGCCTGCTGGCCCATGTTGCTGCAGTACCTGTACCATCTGCCTCACAGCGGGCGTGCTGGCCCATGTTGCTGCAGTACCTGTACCATCTGCCTCACAGCGGGCCTGCTGGCCCATGTTGCTGCAGTACCTGTACCATCTGCCTCACAGCGGGCGTGCTGGCCCATGTTGTTGCAGTACCTGTACCATCTGCCTCACAGCGGGCGTGCTGGCACATGTTGCTGCAGTACCTGTACCATCTGCCTCACAGCGGGCCTGCTGGCCCATGTTGCTGCAGTACCTGTACCATCTGCCTCACAGCGGGCGTGCTGGCCCATGTTGCTGCAGTACCTGTACCATCTGCCTCACAGCGGGCGTGCTGGCCCATGTTGCTGCAGTACCTGTACCATCTGCCTCACAGCGGACGTGCTGGCCCATGTTGCTGCAGTACCTGTACCATCTGCCTCACAGCGGACGTGCTGGCCCATGTTGCTGCAGTACCTGTACCATCTACCTCACAGCGGGCGTGCTGGCCCATGTTGCTGCAGTACCTGTACCATCTGTCTCAGCAGGCGTGCTGGCCCATGTTGCTGCAGTACCTGTACCATCTGCCTCTCAGCGGGCGTGCTGGCCCATGTTGCTGCAGTACCTGTACCATCTGCCTCACAGCGGGCCTGCTGGCCCATGTTGCTGCAGTACCTGTACCATCTGCCTCACAGCGGGCGTGCTGGCCCATGTTGCTGCAGTATCTGTACCATCTGCCTCACAGCGGGCGTGCTGACCCATGTTGCTGCAGTACCTGTACCATCTGCCTCACAGCGGGCGTGCTGGCCCATGTTGCTGCAGTACCTGTACCATCTGCCTCACAGTTCTTCTGGTATTGCCTCTTACCACCTCACATCGACCACAAAATAAACCTCGCCTGTGCTTATCTCTGTAGGACTGAAGAAACCTTTCAAAGCGGAACTTGTCCTCATTAACATATATCAAAATAAGATATCCTAAATCAAATATGTTTCATTCAAGAACTAATTGAATATTGCAATTTTTTGATAGACTTACATAAATACAATTTCATTTCACTTTAAATCATAATGTACTATTGCAACTGTATTAGTCTTCGGAATAATAATAATGTTACAACAGCTGAAATTTTAAATATTTTATAATCACCTTCAGTAAAATCAAAACGCTCGTAGATGCTGCTCCCACCTAATTAAATACTCATGTATCTTCTGACATATGAAATAATTAAAATTGTAAACAGCACATTTCTTTTTAAGAGACAAAATACTGTAAGTGGCAGCTGAAGACTGTGAACACTGTTAGTATTATATAAAATATATCCGTTTTATATATCTGTATATTTAGGATTAATGATGATGTTGTTTGTGTGGTGCTGAGGATGTTGTTACCAACGTTAGCTGGGTATCGATGTTATTGCTATCAAAATTAGCTGGGAGAAGTTGTTGGGGTATTATTGTTACTGACATTAGATGAGTTCAGTAGTTGCTGTGTTGATGTTATTGCTGATAACATTAGCTGAGTGCTGAAGTTGTGCGGATGTTATTGCTGGGATATCCGCGAATGCGGATGTGTGTACGGATGTCTTACTTGTCTTACTTATTTTGTGGATGCAGATGTGGATACCTCTTCTTAAAGCTATGAATGTATCCTGAATCCACTGCATCACTTCCCAGACTATTCCACTTCCTGACAACTCTGTGACTGAAGAAATAATTCCTAACATCCCTGTGATTCACCTGAGTCTTCAACGTCCAACTGTGAAACTTGTTGCTGTGTCCCTTCTCTGAAACATCCTGTCCATGTCCACCTTGTCGATTCCTCTCAGTATTTTATATGTCGTTATCATATCATCCCCTATCTTTCCTGTCCTCCGGTGTCGTCGGGTCGATTTCCCTTAACCTCTCCTCATAGGACATACCCCTTAGCTCCGCAACTAGTCTTGTTGCAAACCTTTGCACTTTCTCTAGTTTCCTTACGTGCTTGGCTAGATAAGGGTTCCAAACTGGTGATGCATACTCCAATATGGGCCTAACGTACACAGTGTACAGGGTCCTGAACGATTCCTTATTAAGATGTCGGAATGCTGTTCTTAGGTTTGGTAGGCGCCCGTATGCTGCTGCAGTTATTTGGTTGATGTGCGCCTCAGAAGATGTGCCCAGTGTTATTCTGACCCCAAGGCCCTTTTCCTTGAGTGAGGTTTGTAGTCTCTGGTCCCCAAGACTGTACTCCGTCTGGGGTCTTATTTGCCCTTCCCCAATCTTCATGACTTTGCACTTGGTGAGGTTGAACTCCAGGAGCCAGTTGCTGGACCAGGCTTGCAGCCTGTCCAGATACCTTTGTAGTTCTGCCTGGTCCTCGTCCGATTAAATTCTTCTCATCAACTTCACATCATCTGTAAACAGGGACACTTCGGAGTCTATTCCTTCGTTCATGTCATTCACAAATACCAGAAACAGCACCGGTCCTAGGACTGACCCTTGTGGAACCCCACTCGTCACAGGCGCCCACTCTGACACCTCGCCACGTGCTATGACTCGCTGTTATTCATGCCTGGTCCTCCAGCTTTTGCAATAATCTCTTGTGTGGAACTGTGTCAAACGCCTCCTTACAGTCCAAGAAAATGCAATCTATTCACCCCTCTCTCTCTTGTCTTACTTCTGTCACCCTATCATAGAACTCCAGTAGGTTTGTGAAACAGGATTTCCATCCCTGAATCCGTGCTGGCTGTCGTTGATAAGCTTATTCCTTTCTAAGTGATCTACAATTCTTCTCCTGATAATCTTCTCAATGACTTTGCATACTATACATGTCAGTGACACTGGTCTGTAGTTTAATGATTCGTATGTGTATGTTAGTTACCATTTTGTCCTAGGCACATGTCGATTAGACACTGTGTGTGTGTGTGTGTGTGTGTGTGTGTGTGTGTGTGTGTGTATGTGTGTGTGAGTGTGTGTGTGTGTCTTGCCGAATAGGTAAAATTTGTCAATTAGCAAGAACTTGTTTAAAATTAAGTCCTTTCTAAAATTTACTATAATTCGTTCAAAGATATATTTTTTTCATTTATGTTAATGTAAAAATTGATAATTTTGTACCAAAAAAACTTAGAAAACTTACCTAACCTTATTTAAAAAGCGCAATTTAATTTAACGTAATCCAACTAAATATATTTTATATAAGTTTACAATAATTTAATAAGAAACAAACGTAATAAAATATTTTTATTCGTTAGGTTCAAAATGATTTTTGCAAAATTATTGCATACACAAATTTTCGCTTGCTTTATTCGGCAAGAAGAGCTTTGCTATTTAAGCCAAAATCGCAAGTTTTACCTATTCCGCACGACATATGTATGATGCATATATATATTTTGACATACCTATTACCACCACCACTACTACTACTACTGCTGCTGCTTCTGCTGCTATTGCTGCTCTAACCACCTATGACTACTACTGCTAATACCACTATTTCAACTACTACCATTTCTACTACTTCCACTACTACCCCTACTACTACTACTTCTGCTACTACTATTATTATTACTACTTCTGGTACTATTACTATTAATACTACTGTCACTACTGCTACTACTTGTACTACTACTATTTCTACTTCTGCTCCTACTACTAGTAATACTACTACTATTTCTACTGCTACTTCATCTACTTCTACACCTTTTACTATTATTGCTTCTACTTCTACTGTCTCTTCTATTACCATTACTACTACTAATATTTCCCTGTACTGCTACTGCTAAAACCGTTAGTATCTTACTACAGTACTCTTAGTTACAATGATACTAGTACTAGAACTATTGCTTGTTATGCTAATATTACTGCTAGTAGTATTCTGCAAGAAAAGCTACTTAACTCTTCTTGTTCCGATCTAACGTACTCAGACGAGCCTGTTAAATGTTGAATCCACTTTACTCAAAGCCTGCTGTTGTTCCCCTCCCTCCAACATTGTCTGGGACGACCCCTATTCCTCCTTCCCCTCATCCCAGATTTATAAGCCCCACTTCTCTTCCTAGTTTTCTTCCTCGTCTCATAGTGTCCAAAACCACCTCAACAACACCACCTCTGCTCTCTGAATTATTATTCTGGTAATCCCCACCATCAAAGCTCCACGCTACGAGTTCTCTTCATTATCATCATTCACTACCTCCACCACCTCCTTGCTGTTACGTTTAAATCTCATGCTTCACACCCATATAACAATGTTGATAATATTATTCTCTACTACACCTTTTTTTTTTGTCTGTATGGAGAGAGTTCATGTCTCAGTGCACCACCCACATGTTTCATCTTCTTTAGTTACGTCCGTCTACAAGTCCACTCACAAATATTTTGTCTCATTTACTTACCATATTCTCTACTTCCACTCTGATAACCATTCTTCTCCTCCTTGGATCAAGAGACCTTGACCAGCTTCTACTCATTTTTACTGTATGATTTTTTAAATGTTTGAATAAAGGCAATAAAACACGGGAGGAATTTATTTCCCATCAACATATATTTTAATATATATGAAAAGTCATCCCTGGTCCCATTTTCAAATTGCGGGTTTGTTTTTGTTTTGTTGCAGCCTGGCTGTTGCAACTTTTATTCTGACTGAAGAATAAAAACAACCTCGAGGAGAAGGAGGAAGACTTTTGTGAAAGATATTTTATTCAATGTCTCAATTATTTTTATCTTATAGATTGAAAGGTTTGTTCAGGTGAATTATTTTGGTACATAAATTTGTATTCAGCCGATAAACTAGCTTATTAACTTACCTCAAACTTAGTGACCTAACCTAAACTGACTTAGCAACTCGACTTAAACTTAGTAACCAAACCTAAAGTGATTTAGAAACCTAACCGAAAGTAACTTAGTAACTTCTCATAAACTGACATAACATCCTATTTTAAACAAACTTAGAGACATTGCCGAAGTTGTTTATGAACTATTTATAAATTCACTTAGTAGCCAAATCTATATTAAGTTAGACACTATATCTATACTAACTTAGCAACATGCTTCAGAATAACTTGTTAATTACCTAAAGTAACTTACCAACTAATCTAAAGCTAAAATAGAAACCAAGCCTAAAGTAACTCAGCAACCCAACTTAAACTAATTTATCAATCTAAACTTAGCTAAGTTGGCAATGCGTCTTAAGCTAACTTCGGCCCCAATCTTATGTTAACAGGCCGATATAAACTAACCGCTCTTAAATTAACTTGCCAAGAAAACCTAAACGAAGTGCATCCTATCTTACTGAAACTTAGAAATCTAACTTAAACTAAGTTTAAAAAAAAACAATAGAAACTAAAGCAAAATAGCAGTCTCTTGCAAAGTGTTTTATAGTGCACTGTGAAACTGTGTAGTGTAGTGCACTGTGATAATGTATAGTGTAGTGCACTGTGATGGTGTGTAGTGTAGTGCACTGTGGTAATATGCAGTGTAGAGCACTGTGATGTTGTGAAGTGTAGTACACTGTGATAGTGTGTAGTGTAGTGCACTGTGATGGTGTGTAGTGTAGATCACTGTGATGGTGTGTAGTGTAGTACACTGTGATAGTGTGTAGTGTAGTGCACTGTGATGGTGTGTAGTGTAGATCACTATGATGGTGTGTAGTGTAGTGCACTGTGATGGTGTGTAGTGTAGAGCACTGTGATGGTGTGTAGCATAATGCTCTCTGGTGTGTAGTGTAGTGAACTGTGGAGGTGTGTAGTGCACAGTGATGGTGTGTAGTGTAGTACACTTTGAAGGTGTAGAGTGTAGTGCACTGAGTTGCTGTGTAGTGTCGTGCACTGTGATGGTGTGTAGAGTAGTGTACTTTGATGGTGTGTAGAGTAGTGTACTGTGATGGTGTGTAATGTAGTGCACTGGTATGGTGTGTAGTGTAGTGCACTGTGATATTGAGTAGCGTAGTGCACTGTGATGGTGTGTAGTGTAGTGCATTGTGATAGTGTAGTGTAGTGCACTCTTTTTGGTGTGAAGAGTAGGGAACTGGGATGGTGTGTACTGTAATGCACTGTGATAATGTGTAGTACAGTGCACTGTGATGGTGTGTAGTGTAGTGCACTGTGATGGTGTGAAGTGTAGTGCACTGTGATTGTGTGTAGTGTAGTGCACTGTGATTGTGTGTAGTGTAGTGCACTGTGATGGTGTGTAGTGTAGTGCACTGTGATGGTGTGTAGTGTAGTGCACTGTGATGGTGTGTAGTGTAGTGCATTGTGATAGTGTAGTGTAGTGCACTCTTTTTGGTGTGAAGAGTAGGGAACTGGGATGGTGTGTACTGTAATGCACTGTGATAATGTGTAGTACAGTGCACTGTGATGGTGTGTAGTGTAGTGCACTGTGATGGTGTGTAGTGTAGTGCACTGTGATTGTGTGTAGTGTAGTGCACTGTGATGGTGTGTAGTGTAGTGCACTGTGATGGTGTGTGGTGTAGAGCACTGTAATAGTGTAGTGTAGTACTCTTTGATGGTGTGAAGTATAATGCACTGCAATGGTGTGTAGTGCAGTGCACTGTGATGTGTATTGCAGTGCACTGTGATGTTGTGTAGTGTAGTGCACCGCAATGGTGTGTAGTGTAGTGCAATGTGATGGTGTGTAATGAAGTGCACTACGATGGTGTGTAGTGTAGTGCACTGTTATGGTGTATAGTGTAGTGCACCGATATGGCCTATAGTGCAGTGCACCGTGATGGTGTGTAGCGTAAATGCATTGAGATGGTGTATAGTGCACTGTTATGGTGGGTAGTGTAGTGCACTGTGATGGTGTGTAATGCATTGCACTGTGATGGAGTGTAGTGTAGTGTACTGTGATATTGTGTGGTGTAGTGCACTGTTATTGTGTGTAGTGTAGTGCACTGTGACATTGTGTAGTGTAGTGCTCTGTGATGGTATGTAGTGAAGTGCACTATCATGGTGTAGAGTGCAGTGCAGTGTGATGGTGTATAGTGTAGTGCACTCTGATGGTGTGTAATTCACCGATTTTCTTTAGTGCACTGTGATGGTGTATAGTGCACTCTGATGGTGTGTAGTACACTGAGTTTGTGAAATGCACTGTGATGGTGTATAGTGCACTCTGATGTTGTGTAGTGCACTATGATGATGTTTAGTGCACTTTGGTTTTATGTTGTGCACTGTAATAGTGTGTAGTATATTGCACTGTGATGGTTAGTTGTACACTGATGGTGTGTAGTGCACTATGATGGTGTGTAGTGCACTTTGAACTGAGGAGTGTGAACTGTGGAGTGGAAATTAATATTTGGAGACTGTGAATTGGAGACTGGAGACTGTGGAGTGGGGACTGGGGAATGGAGACTGTGGAGTTGGAACTGTGAAGTGGGGACTGGAGAGTGGGTATTGTAGAATGAGGATTGTTGAGTGGGATGTTGGGGTTTGGCACTGTGGAGTTGGGTCTATGGAGTGGTACTCTGAATTGGGGACTGGGGCTTGGGGACTGTTGAGTGGAGACTTGGGAATGGGGACTGATGAGTGGGGACTGAGGAGTGGGGACTGTGTACACTGGTTGAATTGTATTATATGATAATGCTGGTAATGATGATTTTGATGCTAATGATGGTGATGGTAATGATAATGATGGTGATGCTAATGATGATAATGGTAATAATGATGATGGTAATGCTGATGACAATGATGATCATAATGATGACGATTATGATAATGGTGACTAAAATGGTGATAATGATGATAGTGAAAATGATAAGAATAATTATAATAAAGATGATAATTGTAATGAAGATGATAATTATAATGATACTGATAAAAATTATAATAATGATAATGATAAAAATTATAATAATGATAATACCTTTTACGAAGATAATAATAATGGTAATATTGCTAATGACTCTGATGATAATGGTGATGATAATGTTGATGGTGATAATGATAATGGTGATTATAATGGCGTTGATGGTGATAATGCTGATGATAATAATGATCTCAAGTCTCTAGGAATCATTATATTTACCTACAAGACTTTTTTTGATGTGTTCCTTTCATTTCAAATCTTCACCTTTTTCCTCTAGAACGTTCACATTCTATCACGTTCTTCAGTATAATGACATTTGTGAGTGTGTGTCTGGGTTAGTAAATAATGGATCCAGCAATGCATCTGGCTTCTACCTCTGACTCGTTGACTCTTGGTACATGTACGAATATGCAGATGCGTATGCGTTTGTGTACAAGGTTAGTTTAGGTTAGGTAAGGTTTATCAGAAAGCAGGACAAGTGTTTCCTGTAGCGGGTCTTAGTCACGTGATGACCCGCAGCTGGAGCTTTTGCTCATCTGACCAATAGCTTACCAGTCCACCCCTCTAAAAAATTTGGTTATGATTATAGCCATTTTGCACATGATTGTGTGTGGAAATCTGTAAACATATACATGTATATGTTTAAAATCCATAGTTTATATATATATATATATATATATATATATATATATATATATATATATATATATATATATATATATATATATATATATATATATATATATATATATATATGTGTGTGTGTGTGTGTGTGTGTGTGTGTGTGTGTGTGTGTGTGCAAGACAAGCCAGGGGGAATGGAAAGTCAAGTAATAATAATAATAATAATAGTTTATTTTGACATGATAAAATGCTGTTATTTAGACATGATACATAGTTAGGTATAAATGAGGTGTACATGCCAAAAGCCCCTAATATGCTGTGCATTGTACTTTCATACTTCTCCGTGCGTCATCAGGAGCTATACAATGTTGCAAGAGTAGCAACAGGATGAATGAGGGGAAGTTTTCTCAGAGTAAGGTAGCGTGGTGATGCCACTAACATGTGGTCAGGACTGGCACCGTTACTTCCCCAGCCATCCCGTCCGCTCACTACCCTCCCCCATATGAGGCCGGGTA
The DNA here is from genome assembly GCA_009830355.1 of Cherax destructor. NCBI lineage: Eukaryota > Metazoa > Arthropoda > Malacostraca > Decapoda > Parastacidae > Cherax > Cherax destructor. The sequence goes on along the minus strand of WNWK01005188.1, from coordinate 51,638 downwards.
GAGGGGACCTCTCAGGTTTTACAGAAAGTGGGAACAGAATAACAAGAAATTTAATAGCCAGCCCTAAGCTTCATGTAATCGCTGTCAACACGTCATATGCCATAAGAGATCGCCTTACACTAGTGGATAATACCCTTGCATGACAAAGATTATATATGTAAACCTTCAAATTAATAAAAATGTTGAATTCGCTCATTTGTCAGCTTAAAAAATGCCATACATCTCGGGAGGTTCTAGGTAGTGCTTGGAAGAATCCCTTCAAACATTCCTAAATACTGCCTTCTGATATCCTCAGTATCAATCATTATGACAGCTCCTTGGTTATTCATGAATCTTTCTTAGAATTCCGAATATTCTTTATGACTTAATATTCAGACTCATCTTGAATTTTCCGATTATCCTTTATCACCTCCTAACAGCTTAACCCTGTTTGGTTATAATCCCTTAAGCTGGATACAGTCACTGACTGCAGTTACTTAACTTTGTGTACCTGTTACCCTACAGTAACCTAAATAAGCTTACTGCTATTGGTAATATATTATATCAACGGGCAGGGTACGTTGCACGGCAGGCACAACGTGCAGGATAGGTGCAGAGAACGCTGATCTAACATCATCTCATAGGCAGGGCGCTTTCCATAGCGTGAGGATTTATAAACACCTTTATAATCTATGGAAATACTATTATTTTGAGCTTTAACAAAGAAGATGAATCTCAGGGATTTCATCAAGACTTCATATATGAAATTAAGCATTGTTTCTCCAAACTCTAGAACATAAAAGACTCACTACAAGCAACTGACAGCAACTCTGTAATCTTTCCTACACCTCTTTCACTTAACCAGCAGACAGCCAATTTCATAAAAAAAAATCAGATGACCAAGAAACTCTACAAAGAAAAACGAATAACATTTCGAACAAGAGTGTCTGGACAATATAAAGATGTCAGCAAGGTGATTAATCTCACAAACCACACCTCCCCAGGATATATCAAGTATTAACTCCTGGACTGCATAACTAAATTTTATAAATGCACGGCCGAAATAGCAATAGTCAAGACTTACTATGTACGCAAGATGCCTTACTAAAAGACATATGAATAATTGCAAAATAGCAATGGATTATCACAAGCTCAGTGACACTCAGAATTATGTCAATATTCTTGTTATGGACTACCATATACTAAATGACATCAGCAACTACAAGAATAATAATTCATTTCTGTATTAGTGACCAACATTAGTGATCCAATTGTCTCTTTCCAGAGTGCCAGAAGCTTCCGTAGTACATCTCTTCTCATCCCCTCAAAACCGTATAATCCACGAACTCAATTTAAGTCTTAGTAATCAGTTGTCAATGGGCACTAGTAACGCCTTCAACAAAGAAGTGCTAACATTTGCATAAAAAAAAGAATGTGTAAATTTTTAAAATCACCATTTCTTAGCTACCCTACTTCTACAGACTTCCGATAAAACACAAACCTTACGTACTATTTAGGTTCAATATTTAAAGCCGAGGAGAGTTCTTCAATGATCTAGGAAGATGGAAAAATCTCAGAATCACAAAAAAATTCATCAAGAACATTATTATGAAAACAGGTAGCAGCAGTCAAGGCCTGTAGCATCTGGCATTAAACAAAACCAGCAATAGAGAGAAACTGTGCAAGGCAAACACTACGTACAATATTAACAAGGTTAAGATATTAACTTAGCTGTATAATAATGAGACAGAACCAAGAGCTTCTCGAAGCAACGAGTGGTTAGGCCAGAGGAGGGGAGTATCTGCCTCCCAACCAGTTAGGCTTATGTGACGTCAACTTACGGAAGCTGGCTTTTTCCTGACTGGTGGGTTGACCTGAGCAATAAATACAGTGGGGCCCCAGAACTCCTATACCCTGAATTACCAGTTCGCTGGTCGAGAAGTCAAGCCATTTGGTGTTAGACGAACGTCAAATACTGTAACATAAGAGGCGACCGCTACAAACATCAACCTGCACCACATAAGAATAAAATATCTTAAAACTTCTTAATGATGAGCTATATAATTTCCAATATCGATTCCCCATACCAGTAACCAATGCCATCGACCTACCTATCAATGTGTCAATAACAACGATCTGTTATTTACAAATGAGTCTTATAGACATATTTTTTTAAATATGCAATTATTTAAAAAAAAAAAAATTGATCCATGCTTTTAATAAATATAACTGGTCTTTGGAAGGAATTTCCTAATGCTCTATAATTTGCATACTAATGATAATTTATGAAATTTGCATAAGAAGATCATATGTTTCCGCATGATGCATATTCATTGATTGGAATTGGAATTTGGCTTTATTTAAAATTCATTTGAATTCGGATGTGAATTATATATATATATATATATATATATATATATATATATATATATATATATATATATATATATATATATATATATATATATATATATATACATATATATATATATATATATATATATATATATATATATATATATATATATATATATATATATAAACATATATATATATATATATATATATATATATATATATATATATATATATTTTTTTTTTTTTTTTATTATTATTAACACATCGGCCGATTCCACCAAGGCAGGGTGGCCTGAAAAGAAAAACTTTCATCATCATTCACTCCATCACTGTCTTGCCAGAAGGGTGCTTTACACTACAGTTATAAAACTGCAACATTAACACCTCCTTCAGAGTGCCGGCACTGTACTTCCCATCTCCAGAACTCAAGTCCGGCCTGCCGGTTTCCCTGAATCCCTTCATAAATGTTACTTTGCTCACACTCCAACAGCACGTCAAGTATTAAAACCATATGCCTCCATTCACTCCTATCAAATACGCTCACACATGCTTGCTGGAAGTCCAAGCCCCCCGCACACAAAACTTCCTTTACCCCCTCCCTCCAACCTTTCCTAGGCCGACCCCTACCCCGCCTTCCCTCCACTACAGATTTATACACTCTCGAAGTCACTCTGTCTCGTTCCATTCTCTCTACATGTCCAAACCACCTCAACAACCCCTCCTCAGCTCTCTGGACAATCGTTTTGGTAATCCGCACCTCCTCCCAATTTCCAAACTCCGAATTCTCTGCATTATATTCACACCACACATTGACCTCAGACATGACATCTCCACTGCCTCCAGCCTTCTCCTCGTTGCAACATTCATCACCCATGCTTCACACCCATATAAGAGCGTTGGTATAACTATACTCTCATACATTCCCTCTTTACTTCCATGGACAAGGTTCTTTGTCTCCACAGACTCCGAAGTGCTCCACTCACCCTTTTCCCTCATCAATTCTATGATTCACCTCATCCTTCATAGACCCATCCGCCGACATGTCCACTCCCAAAAATCTGAATACATTCACCTCCTCCATACTCTCTCCTCCAATCTGATATCCAATCTTTCGTCACCTATTCTTTTTGTTATCCTCATCACCTTACTCTTTCCTATATTCACTTTCAATTTTCTTCTTTTACACACCCTACCAAATTCATCCACCAACCTCTGCAACTTCTCTTCAGAATCTCCCAAAAGCACAGTGTCATCAGCAAAAAGCAACTGTGACAACTCCCACTTTGTATTTGCTTCTTTATCTTTTAGCCCAACACCTCTTACCAAGACCCTCGCATTCACTTCTCTTACAACCCCATCTATAAATATATTGAACAACCACGGTGACATCACACATCCTTGTCTAAGGCCCACTTTTACTGGGAAATAGTCCCTTCCCTCCTACACACTCTAACCTGAGCCTCACTATCCTCATAAAAACTCTTCACTGCTTTCAGTAACCTTCCTCCTATTCCATACACCTGCAACATCTGCCACATTGCCCCCCTATCTACCCTATCATACGCCTTTTCCAAATCCATAAATGCCACAAAAACATCTTTACCCTTATCCAAATACTGTTCACCTATATGTTTCACTGTAAACACTTGGTCTACACACCCCCTACCTTTCCTAAAGCCCCCTTGTTCATCTGCTATCCTGCTTTCTGTTTTACTCTTAATTCTTTCAATAATAACTCTACCATACACTTTACCAGGTACACTCAACAGACTTTTTCCCCCTATAATTTTTGCACTCTATTTTGTCCCCTTTGCCTTTATACAAAGGAACAATACACGCTCTCTGCCAATCCTAGGTACCTTACCCTCTTCCATACATTTATTAAATAATGAGCACCAACCACTCCAAAATTATATCCCCACCTGCTTTTAACATTTCTATCTTTATCCCATCAATCCCAGCTGCCTTACCCCTTTCATTCTACCCACTGCCTCACGAACTTCCCCTACACCCACAACTGGCTCTTCCACACTCCTACAAGATGTTATTCCTCCTTGCCCTACACACGAAATCACAGCTTCCCTGTCTTCATCAACATTTAAAAAAATCCTCAAAATATTCTCTCCATCTTCCCGATACCTCTAACTCTCCATTTAATAACTCTCCTCTCCTATTTTTAACTGTCAAATCCATTTGTTCTCTAGGCTTCCTCAACTTATTAATCTCATTCCAAAACTTTTTCTTATTTTCAACAAAATTTGCTGATAACATCTCACCCACTCTCTCATCTGCTCTCTTTTTACATTGCTTCACCACTCTTTTAACCTCTCTTTTTCTCTCCATATACTCTTCTCTCCTTGCATCACTTCTACTTTGTAAAAACCTCTCATATGCTAACTTTTTCTCCCTTACTACTCTTTTACATCATCATTCCACCAATCGCTCCTCTTCCCTCCGCACCCACTCGCCTGTAACCACAAACTTCTGCTGAACACTCTAACACTACATTTTTAAATCTACCCCATACATTTTCGACCCCATTGCCTACACTCTCACTAGCCCATCTATCCTCCAATAGTTGTTTATATCTTACCCTAACTGCCTCCTCTTTTAGTTTATAAACCTTCACCTCTCTTATACTTACTGATTCTATTTTCCTTGTATCCCATCTACCTTTTACTCCCACTGTAGCTATAACTAAAAAGTGATCTGATATATCTGTGGCCCTCTATAAACATGTACATCCTGAAGTCTACTCAACAGTCTTTTATCTACCAATACATAGTCCAACAAACTACTGTCATTACGCCCTACATCATATCTTGTATACTTATTTATCCCTTTTTCTTAAAATATGTATTACCTATAACTAAACCCTTTCTATACAAAGTTCAATCAAAGGGCTCCCATTATCATTTACACCTGGCACCCCAAACTTACCTACTACACCCTCTCTGCATGTTTCTCCCACTTTAGCATTTAGGTCCCCTACCACAATTACTCTCTCATTTGGTTCAAAAGTTCCTATACATTCGCTTAACATCTCCCAAAATCTCTCTCTCTCCTCTACACTCCTCTCTTCTCCAGGTGCATACACGCTTATTATGACCCACTTTTCGCATCCGACCCTTATTTTAATCCACATAATCCTTGAATTTACACATTTATATTCCCTCTTTTCCTTCCATAACTGATCCTTCAACATTATTGCTACCCCTTCCTTAGCTCTAACTCTCTCAGATACTCCTGACTTAATCCCATTTATTTCTCCCCACTGAAACTCGCCTACCCCTTCAGCTTTGTTTCGCTTAGGGCCAGGACATCCAACTTCTTTTCATTCATAACATCGGCAATCATCTCTTTCTTATCATCCGCACTACATCCACGCACATTCAGACAACCCAGTTTTATAAAGTTTTCTTCTTCTCGTTTTTAGTAGATTTGTACAGGAGAAGGGGTTACTAGCCCATTGCTCCCGGCATCTTAGTCGCCTCATACGACACGCATGGCTTACGGAGGAAGATTCTTTTCCACTTCCCCATGGACAATAGAGAAAATAAAAAGAACAAGAGCTATTAAGAAAGAAGAAAAACCTAGATGTGTGTATGTATATATATGCATGTGTATGCCAGTGTAGTGTGACCTAAAGTGTAAGTAGAAGTAGCTAGATATACCTGTTATCCAGCATGTTTATGAGACAGAAAAAGACACCAGCAATCCTACCATCATGTAAAACAGTTTCAGGTTTCTGTTTCACAGTCACCTGGCAGGACGTAGTACCTCCTGGGTGGTTGCTGTATACATATATATATATATATATATATATATATATATATATATATATATATATATATATATATATATATATATATATATATATATATATACATATATATATATATATATATATATATATATATATATATATAATAATATATATATACATATATATATATATATATATATATATATATATATATAATACATATAATATATATATATATATATATAATAATATATATAATAATATATAATATATAATAATATATAATAATATATATATATATGTATAATAAATATATATATGTATATATATATATATATATATATATATATATTATATATATATATATATATATAATATATATATATAATATATATATATAATATATATATATATATTATATATATATATATATATATATATATATATATATATATATATATATATATATATATATATATATATATATATATATATATATATATAATATATATATATATATATATATATATATATATAATATATATATATATATATATATATATATATATAATATTATAATATATATTATATTTTATAATATAATATATATATTATATAATATATAATATATATATATATATATATATATATATATATATTTTTTTTTTTTTATTAACACATCGGCCGATTCCCACCAGGCAGGGTGGCCCGAAAAGAAAAACTTTCATCATCATTCACTCCATCACTGTCTTGCCAGAAGGGTGCTTTACACTACAGTTATAAAACTGCAACATTTACACCCTCCTTCAGAGTGCCGGCACTGTACTTCCCATCTCCAGAACTCAAGTCCGGCCTGCCGGTTTCCCTGAATCCTTCATAAATGTTACTTTGCTCACACTCCAACAGCACGTCAAGTATTAAAACCATATGCCTCCATTCACTCCTATCAAATACGCTCACACATGCTTGCTGGAAATCCAAGCCCCTCGCACACAAAACTTCCTTTACCCCCTCCCTCCAACCTTTCCTAGGCCGACCCCTACCCCGCCTTCCCTCCACTACAGATTTATACACTCTCGAAGTCACTCTGTCTCGTTCCATTCTCTCTACATGTCCAAACCACCTCAACAACCCCTCCTCAGCTCTCTGGACAATCGTTTTGGTAATCCCGCACCTCCTCCTAATTTCCAAACTCCGAATTCTCTGCATTATATTCACACCACACATTGACCTCAGACATGACATCTCCACTGCCTCCAGCCTTCTCCTCGTTGCAACATTCATCACCCATGCTTCACACCCATATAAGAGCGTTGGTATAACTATACTCTCATACATTCCCCTCTTTACTTCCATGGACAAGGTTCTTTGTCTCCACAGACTCCGAAGTGCTCCACTCACCCTTTTCCCTCATCAATTCTATGATTCACCTCATCCTTCATAGACCCATCCGCCGACATGTCCACTCCCAAATATCTGAATACATTCACCTCCTCCATACTCTCTCCTCCAATCTGATATCCAATCTTTCGTCACCTATTCTTTTGTTATCCTCATCACCTTACTCTTTCCTATATTCACTTTCAATTTTCTTCTTTTACACACCCTACCAAATTCATCCACCAACCTCTGCAGCTTCTCTTCAGAATCTCCCAAAGCACAGTGTCATCAGCAAAAGCAACTGTGACAACTCCCACTTTGTATTTGCTTCTTTATCTTTTAGCCCAACACCTCTTGCCAAGACCCTCGCATTCACTTCTCTTACAACCCCATCTATAAATATATTGAACAACCACGGTGACATCACACATCCTTGTCTAAGGCCCACTTTTACTGGGAAATAGTCCCTTCCCTCCTACACACTCTAACCTGAGCCTCACTATCCTCATAAAACTCTTCACTGCTTTCAGTAACCTTCCTCCTATTCCATACACCTGCAACATCTGCCACATTGCCCCCTATCTACCCTATCATACGCCTTTTCCAAATCCATAAATGCCACAAAAACATCTTTACCCTTATCCAAATACTGTTCACCTATATGTTTCACTGTAAACACTTGGTCTACACACCCCTACCTTTCCTAAAGCCCCTTGTTCATCTGCTATCCTGCTTTCTGTTTTACTCTTAATTCTTTCAATAATAACTCTACCATACACTTTACCAGGTACACTCAACAGACTTATTCCCTATAATTTTGCACTCTCTTTTGTCCCCTTTGCCTTTATACAAAGGAACAATACACGCTCTCTGCCAATCCCTAGGTACCTTACCCTCTTCCATACATTTATTAAATAATAGCACCAACCACTCCAAAATTATATCCCCACCTGCTTTTAACATTTCTATCTTTATCCCATCAATCCCAGCTGCCTTACCCCTTTCATTCTACCCACTGTCTCACGAACTTCCCTACACCCACAACTGGCTCTTCCACACTCCTACAAGATGTTATTCCTCCTTGCCCTACACACGAAATCACAGCTTCCCTGTCTTCATCAACATTTAACAAATCCTCAAAATATTCTCTCCATCTTTCCGATACCTCTAACTCTCCATTTAATAACTCTCCTCTCCTATTTTTAACTGTCAAATCCATTTGTTCTCTAGGCTTCCTCAACATATATATATATATATATATATATATATATATATATATATATATATATATATATATATATATATATATATATATATATATAATATATATATATATATATATATATATATATATATATATATATATATATATATATATATATATATATATATATATATATATATGCAATGGGATTGCAGTAAAAGGTGATATCTCAATATGCAAAATAACCACTGTAAAAAATCTAAGCACTTTCGTGATTTCTCACATTATCTAAAAGTAGTAAAAATACAAGGAGAACAGAAGACTTATAAGGCTGAGATTTCACCTCACTTATGACCTCCCACTCCACCCGTCCCACTGAGCATGCAATGTGGAAGAGGTCGTGCCCAGGAATAGGCAAGCGAAGAAATCCCTGTATTAAGATACCAAGATGTATTCTATTCAAGATTGATGGACTGACATAGAATACATCTTGGTATCTTAATACAGGGATTTCTTCGCTTGCCTATTCCTTGGGCACGACCTATTTCCACATTGGACAAATGTGAAACCTCCTACAACTGCTGCACCTCTCCTGTCTACAGTATATAAGCTTCCTCTACGCACATATACTGTATTCTATTCAAGATTGATGGACTGACAACATCGACTCAAGATTGAGGGACTGACCCCCTCAAACTCCTCCTGTTCTTCACGATTCTCCTTTGTATGGACTGATGAAGCCAATGTGTGGCGAAACGTTTCCTCAATAAAGATACCCAAGTGTTGCATATGTGTCTAATTTACCAAGTCGTCGGTTCTCTGAACCATTCATTTAAAATGATATTACCTTCAGTATTCCCAGTTGATAGTTTAAGTTAGTAGTTCATGGTTACAACAATGTTAAATGAATTGTCGCAGCTCTATTGAGAACATAAGGCTATGTATGATAATCTATGTAACTGTATTTGTGTATACCTGAATAAACTTACTAGAGTCCAGTGGCTGTTTCACCGATTTAAAAAGAAAATGTGTCAAAGAGAAAATGCAAAGCTTATGGGTAGACTCTTCAAACTGACCTGGCATCAGAATTGCCAATACATCATCTCTAACGTACAAGAGAATTACAATTTCAGTTAAATTTATGTGTGTATATATAACGGGCACGGCAAATTGCGGTAAGACAAAGAAAGATTCCAATATTCTGAACCTCTTAAAGTCCAAACACGTCATGAAGGTGGAAAGGGATTACGTTGGGCATTTAATGGTTTATTTTCTTCACAAGGTCGTGATATAATGGTGGATCTGATGTACCTTACAGAAATATATTTCCTAGATGCGGGACTTACTAGACGATACTTGTAGGTGTCACGAACAGTGCCTTCACTGGCATGTTCGTGAGTGTTCACCACCACGTCGTCTACAACAGTGACTAAGAGTACCTTCACAGTCGTGAAGGTACTCTAGTACTTCAGCTTTCTCTCGGAAGCAACTACCTTCACTTCAGCAATATTTCCTATATGTACTTGTTGAGCATTAACGAATCTTGGACCAGTGATGTAGACAGTGTTGTTGAACTATGATTACAGTACCAATGTTTTTTTCACTTAGTTTATTATACACGTCCTCGCACGTCTTTCAGTCTAGTAAGATGTTTCGGAAAATCTGATCGTCAGTGGGTGTATTTAGCACTTCCACATTTTCGCTCAGTACGTTATTACGATGCTGAACTTACTCTACTCTTTTTTTTTCATTTCTCTAGCTTCTTGAAGTTGTTTTACCACATGATTGGTTCGTTAAGAAGGCTAAGTATCTATCGACTACACAAGAGTTATTAAAGCTACTTGTATTGTCCCCAAAGTAAGGATTAAATAAACTCAGTAATTATGCACTGAGAGACATACACCTCACAGTTTATATATTCTGTATATTTCCCACCTCTTTCCAGGATTTATTCTGCACTTTCTCTTTTATCTCTCACTCCAGTAAGTTATCATATAGTGTACTGAGCCCTTAAGTCTTCTTTTTTTCCACAGCTCGGTAATATAAATTCAATTTGCACTAATAGTATAAACATTAGAGAAGAAAAAGAGAAAGATGAAGAAATACAAAAGAGAAAACAGATGTGAGAGAGCCATGAGGTGAGTACAGGAACTTGGGGTGAGTTAAGTGGTATAGGGGAGAGTGGCTATCAGTGTGAAGCGGCGCAGGGGATGGGACGCCAGGCTAGAGTACACATGATTGCCGCGGCGCAGGGGATGGGACTCCAGGCTAGAGTACACATGATTGCCTGCCGGGTTAAACCTCCTTTTGAGTCTCACTCCAAGTTTGTATTGTGTTTACCCTCTCATAACATTGTGTCTTGTACATTGCTGAAAACTAGTTTATGGTTTTTCGTGGACAATTACGGTCCTCCATGATGGACATGAACGTGGTCCACATGTGGGTTGGTTTCAGGTGTTTCCAGCTACGGTTTCGTAGCTTTTATTCTCTTTCATATGATATATATATAAGGATGCATGCTTGTGTTGTGTGATATTGTTATTATAATAAAAAAGAAGCGCTAAACCTACAAGGATCATACAGTGCAGCTTGTGTTGTGTGAGGCTTTGTACAGATATACACATTTAAACATTTGAATATACTTTAACATACAAATATGCAACAAATACTACAAAGACAAAAATGACCTCACGTGGAAACATTTTTTTTTTTCCTTGTCTATATGAGGATTTCTTTGTTCCATATATAAATAAACGAGGAAAACACAGAGGTGAAGATCTAGCTTTAGTTCTATGTAAAGCTTCATTAAGTCATAATGAAGCCACGATTTCATAAACATGTATTTGTGGCTTCATTGTCTCCATCAGGACTCGTTCCTGCCATATATATGGAATTTGACGGAAAAAAAAAATTCTACACTAAAATGTGTGTATATTATATAAACACTACTGACACAAGAGTGACAACATATACAAGAATACACATTAGTTATTCTGGTTCTCATCCGCTTACACAATGTCCTCCAGCACTACGTGATGGACGGGTCACTGCTCTTATTTATTACGTGTATACCCACCTCTGAATGACTTATTATATTTACAATGTATTTAAATCGATTTATTACAAGTAGATCTGAATAATAACCGGTAACAGTGAAAAAAGTAATCTCTGAAATCATGAGGAACCCACGATCATGGCGTTCTCTGCCATCATCAGGAACACACGATGATAGCGTTCTCTGCCATCATGAGGAACCCACGATCATGGCGTTCTCTGCCATCACGAGGAACCCACGATCATAGCGTTCTCTGCCATCATGAGGAACCCACGATCACAGCGTTTTCTGCCATCATGAGGAACCCACGATCATGGCGTTCTCTGCCATCACGAAGAACCCACGATCATAGCGTTCTCTGCCATCATGAGGAACCCACGATCATAGTGTTCTCTGCCATCATGAGGAACACACGATCATAGCGTTCTCTGCCATCATGAGGAACCCACGATCATGTCGTTCTCTGCCACCATGAGGAACCCACGAACATAGGGTTCTCTGCCATCATGAGGAACCCACGATCATAGCGTTCTCTGCCATCATGAGGAATCCACGATCATAGCGTTCCCTGCCATCATCAGGAACCCACGACCATGGCGTTCTCTGCTATCACGAGGAACCCACGTTCATAGTGTTCTCTGACATCATGTGGAACCCACGATCATAGCGTTCTCTGCCATCATGAGGAACCCACGATCATAGTGTTCTCTGACATCATGTGGAACCCATGATCATAGCATTCTCTGCCACCATGAGGAACCCACGATCATAGTGTTCTCTGACATCATGTGGAACCCACGATCATAGTGTTCTCTGCCATCATGAGGAACCCACGATCATAGTGTTCTCTGCCATCTTCAGGAACCCACGATCATAGCGTTCTCTGTCATCATGAGGAACCGACGATCATAGTGTTCTCTGCTATCATGTGGAACCCACAATCATAGTGTTCTCTGCCATCATGAGGAACCCACGATCATAGCATTCTCTGCCATCTTCAGGAACCCACGATCATAGCGTTCTCTGCCATCATGAGGAACCCACTATCATAGCGTTCTCTGCCATCATGAGGAACTCACGATCATAGTGTTCTCTGCCATCTTCAGGAACCTACGATCATAGGGTTCTCTGCCATCATGAGGAACCCACGATCATAGTGTTCTCTGACATCATGTGGAACCCACGATCATAGCGTTTTCTGCCCCCATGAGGTACCCACGTTCATAGTGTTCTCTGCCATCTTTAGGAACCCACGATCATAGCGTTCTCTGCCATCATGGGGAACCCACGATCATAGCGTTCTCTGTCATTATCAGGAACCCACGATTATAGTGTTTTCTGCCATCATAAGGAACCCACGATCATGGCGTTCTCTGCCATCACGAGGAACCCACGATCATAGCGTTCTCTGCTATCATGAGGAACCCACGATCACAACGTTTTCTGCCATCACGAAGAACCCACGATCATGGCGTTCTCTGCCATCACGAAGAACCCACGATCATAGCGTTCTCTGCCATCATGAGGAACCCACGATCATAGTGTTCTCTGCCATCATGAGGAACACACGATCATAGCGTTCTCTGCCATCATGAGGAACCCACGATCATGTCGTTCTCTGCCACCATGAGGAACCCACGAACATAGGGTTCTCTGCCATCATGAGGAACCCACGATCATAGCGTTCTCTGCCATCATGAGGAACCCACGATCATAGCGTTCCCTGCCATCATCAGGAACCCACGACCATGGCGTTCTCTGCTATCACGAGGAACCCACGTTCATAGTGTTCTCTGACATCATGTGGAACCCACGATCATAGCGTTCTCTGCCATCATGAGGAACCCACGATCATAGTGTTCTCTGACATCATGTGGAACCCATGATCATAGCGTTCTCTGCCATCATGAGGAACCCACGATCATAGTGTTCTCTGACATCATGTGGAACCCACGATCATAGTGTGCTCTGCCATCATGAGGAACCCACGATCATAGTGTTCTCTGCCATCTTCAGGAACCCACGATCATAGCGTTCTCTGCCATCATGATGAACCCACGATCATAGTGTTCTCTGCTATCATGTGGAACCCACAATCATAGTGTTCTCTGCCATCATGAGGAACCCACGATCATAGCATTCTCGGCCATCTTCAGGAACCCACGATCATAGCGTTCTCTGTCATCATCAGGAACCCACGATTATAGTGTTCTCTGCCATCATAAGGAACCCACGATCATGGCGTTCTCTGCCATTATCAGGAACCCACGATGAGAGCGTTCTCTGCCATCATCATGAACCCACGATCATAGCGTTTTCTGCCATCATGAGGAACCCACGATCATAGTGTTCTCTGCCATCATGTGGAACCCACGATCATAGTGTTCTCTGCCAGCATCAGGAACCCACGATCATAGTGTTCTCTGCCATCATGAGGAACCCACGATCATAGCGTTCTCTGCCATCATGAGGAACCCACGATCATAGTGTTCTCTGCCATCATGTGGAACCCACGATCATAGCGTTCTCTGCCATCATCAGGAACCCACGATCATAGCGTTATCTGCCATCATCAGGAACCCATGATCATAGCGTTCTCTGCCACGCTAACATTAATTTACGGTATTTATGTCGCCAGGCTCCTATAGCCTTAATATATATCAAGTAATAGTGTAGCCCGACACATGCTTGTCTCAGTCTCCGGAGAAACTCAGGGACGTCGAATGTATTACAATGATATCACTGAATAATATCGTTGAGACTCTGGATTCATGCCCCAGCACCAACGTCATGACTTTACGTGTGTTCAGAAACTTGAAGTACACACGGGAAAATTTTACAAACATTATACTTAGCTCTTCCTTTCACAGAAGATTGTCTTGATGTTGGCGAAGATCTTCTAAAGTCCAGAAGTTGAGACTCCCCTTCCCCTCCTTTAGTCAAACCAAATTTTATAACATTCTTCAAGTACTGCATTATCTATACCTCTTACCGCTCACCCTTGATTATTATTATTATTATTATTATTATTATTATTATTATTATTATTATTATTATTATTATTATTATTATTATTACTGGTATATTAATAAAAATAGTAATAATAATTACTATTATTATTTTCATTAATATACCAAGAATAGTAATAATAATAATAATTCTCACCACAGCCAAAATAGAAAACTGGGAGGATGAAACATTAAGGTAAGACAACGAATTAGATTATAGAATACATAACTGGAAAGTGCTGAGATGAAGAGGAGAAATTACTATAGAAGAGAAGAGGAAATTAGATGAAAATAGAGCACGTAGTTGACCCACAGATGCAGAGCGGTAATATTGAGATGAGAATACCCGAGGGTGGAGAAGGTGAAGAGCAAGTGGGAAATAACAGAGAGATAAAAACTAAACAATAACCCCATACTGCTTCATATTCGTATCAGAAGGAAGACGATAACAAAATACCAAGTGAACGAAAAGGAAATTGATGACGAACTGAAGTGACAATTCAAGGAGAAACCACGGTACTGTTGTGGTTAGAACTCGTGGCAAGTAAGTCGTAAAGTTCCAGGTCAGTGTGTAAGCCATTGGGCCAACTGGATACAATAAGATTCACTCCACCTAGGTATATTCATAACTTACATTTGTGGTCACAGTGGTGTCCCATGCTAACCTCCCTATGGTGTACAAATATACTTAGTTGGGTAAATCGTATTGTAGCCTTCCGGCCCAGTGGCTTACGCACCATGAGTTCTAACCCCACCCTGGTTTGTTTGCAATCGTGTTATTACGATTTCGTGAGTCAATTCGAGGAGGTGGTCCATGTAGAGTCGGAACAACAACTGTAAAACTATTTGAAAGGAGAAACTAGAGGATATTAGACTCACTCGTACCAGAAGAGCACAGATGAAGACCTTACTAAGTGATCTGATCACACAAAAACAATGAAATCCGGCAAGGTATCACCATGGATTTGAACGGCTAGCTTGTTTAACTCTGTTTAATAATGGTAAATTGTGTATATTGGGCCAATATGAAAGAAAAAAAATATAATTAGAATTAAACTATAGATTCGTATTCCTGCTATGTATATTATCAAAAGTAATAGAGAAGATGAACAGAAGAAGATAGGTGAAGTTAACACTAAGAAAGAAATATTCAAATAAAAACCTTCTTGATGAATCTGAAAATTCCATTGATAAAACAGGAATAAGAAGCCTCCTTGGAATGGTATTTGTATAATGTAAGATAAGGAGACAGAGAGTGAGGGTAAAAGTGTAATAATGATTAGGACGAACATTTATGATGAGACTGGTACCATGTTAACAACGTGTCAGGACAGAGGACCCTGCCACGTTGATCCTTGATGATGTAAAAATTATAATGATAAAAAAATTATGGTGACTACATGGAAGGTTTAAAAATGGCACGGGCAAACTCCTGGGTTTTTCAAGAAAGCGGAAATCACTTACAGCACTTGCAAGGTTATGATAATTCAGCAAGGATAAAACAGTCCTCAAAACAGAGTACACATTAGTGGGACAGAAGCTGTAAGACTTATATAAGGAAACAACTGTAAGTAATGTATAGAACATATTGCCAGAGGCGTAAATTTTTTATTAACTTCTGAAGCAAAAACACGAGGGGTGAGTCTAAGAGCAGCATTCAAGAACCACAGCCAGAGCCATTCTTGAGCCTATGTTCGACACATGTCTGCTCTTCCTAGAGTAACAGCACCAGTATAGAGTCCACCTCTACTTCCGCATATCTAGAATCACGAGACGATACATACATTTGCAACGAGACTTGTCCCGGAGTCATGGGGAAACGACTTTTTGATACGAAATTAAGAACTAAACATGATGTTATTAAAAACAATAAGTAAGAGGAGACTTTACCACTATATATGAGATACTGATAGGAAGTGATGAGGTTGGAGGCTACTTACTCGTGGAATTAATTATAAGAATAGAGCATAGAGTGAAGAAGCAAATCCTCTACAGAGAAAACCACTATCACCATATGTAAGAAAACTGAATAACCTGCAAGAGACAATAGTCAAGATAGGACTTGCAAGGCCAGAAACTAATGAACACAAAGCCAGTTAATAGGTGGTGCCAGGAGCTGAGAGTCTACCCCAGCAATCACAAGTGAGTGAGTATACACCCACATATACTCACTCCCACAGTGGAGTCCACATTGCCTACATAAATACTTCAACACTAAAAAGTGTAAACTGTATCTCTCATGGTCAATATTTTTCTTGGGCTGCGAGTTATAATAATCTTTCAGAACTGAACGTCAGACCTACAAAAATTTTAAGTTTCTGTTTAGATATACTAAACATTGCAATGTTCCTGGTTATGCTCTGTTACATTGTTGACAAATGTATCACATTTTTTTCTTATATATCGTTTTACAGATTTATGTATCCTCATTTAATCTTATCTAACTCAACCTAACATGATATAAAATGACCTAAATACAATATAATTGAATTTATGTCTTTATATAAGTATTACGAAACTGACGTTAGATGCCTCCTCAGAAAGTATATGAAGTAAAAACATAAAATAAAAACAAAAGTCACATTATTGTACCTGGAACAATAAGGTGAGATTTTTGATGAAAATATATGATAACATAAAGATGTGCTATTGTGTCAGCCTGGGATATATCCTGCCTATAACACTCTCGTATACTGTGAGGTTTATACCTCATACTGCCGCCCGTTTAAACCAAATACTATCTTGTGTCTGGAAAGGCTTCAATACAACAAATACTTGAGAGTGTGAAGAACAGCGTGAAGAACCACGTGAAGAAACACTGAACTTGCTCATATTTGATTTTTTCACCAAATAATTTTTTTATGAAAAACTATTAACTGAGAGTAAAAGCCCAATTCTTGTGGATTTTAATCAACCTTTAACATTTAATTTAAAAATTAGTTAAGTATTATCAAATACTGAAGAAAAAGATAAAACTATTTTTATTGGGAGAACGTTGTGTCCTGTGCAGTGTTGCTCGTTGTGTCCTGTGCAGTGTTGCTCGTTGTGTTCTGTGCAGGTTGCTCGTTATGTTCTGTGCAGTGTTGCTCGTGGTGTTCTGTGCAGTGTTGCTCGTGGTGTTCTGTGCAGTGTTGCTCGTGGTGTTCTGTGCAGTGTTGCTCGTGGTGTTCTGTGCAGTGTTGCTCGTTGTGTTCTGTGCAGTGTTGCTCGTTGTGTTATGTACAGTGTTGCTCGTTGTGTTCTGTGCAGTGTTGCTCGTTGTGTTCTGTACAGTGTTGCTCGTGGTGTTCTGTGCAGTGTTGCTCGTTGTGTTCTGTACAGTGTTGCTCGTTGTGTTCTCTACAGTGTTGCTCGTTGTGTTCTGTGCAGTGTTGCTCGTTGTGTTCTGTACAGTGTTGCTCGTGGTGTTCTGTGCAGTGTTGTTCGTTGTGTTCTGTACAGTGTTGCTCGTTGTGTTCTTTACAGTGTTGCTCGTTGTGTTCTGTACAGTGTTGCTCGTTGTGTTCTGTGCAGTGTTGCTCGTGGTGTTCTGTGCAGTGTTACTCGTGGTGTTCTGTGCAGTGTTGCTCGTGGTGTTCTGTGCAGTGTTGCTCGTTGTGTTATGTGCAGTGTTGCTCGTTGTGTTCTGTGCAGTGTTGCTCGTTGTGTTCTGTGCAGTGTTGCTCGTTTTGTCCTGTGCAGTGTTGCTCGTGGTGTTCTGTGCAATGTTGCTCGTTGTGTTCTGTGCAGTGTTGCTCGTGGTGTTCTGTGCAGTGTTTCTCGTGGTGTTCTGTGCAGTGTTGCTCGTTGTGTTCTGTGCAGTGTTGCTCGTTGTGTTCTGTGCAGTGTTGCTCGTTTTGTCCTGTGCAGTGTTGCTCGTGGTGTTCTGTGCAGTGTTGTTCTGTGCAGTGTTACTCGTGGTGTTCTGTGCAGTGTTTCTTGTTGTGTTCTGTGCAGTGTTGCTCGTGGTGTTCCGTGCAGTGTTGCTCGTGGTGTTCTGTGCAGTGTTGCTCGTGGTAATCCGTGCAGTGTTGCTCGTGGTGTTTCGTGCAGTGTTGCTCGTGGTGTTCCGTGCAGTGTTGCTCGTGGTAATCCGTGCAGTGTTGCTCGTGGTGTTTCGTGCAGTGTTGCTCGTGGTGTTCCGTGCAGTGTTGCTCGTGGTAATCCGTGCAGTGTTGCTCGTGGTGTTTCGTGCAGTGTTGCTCGTGGTGTACCGTGCAGTGTTGCTCGTGGTGTACCGTGCAGTGTTGCTCGTGGTAATCCGTGCAGTGTTGCTCGTGGTGTACCGTGCAGTGTTGCTCGTGGTGTACCGTGCAGTGTTGCTCGTAGTGTTCTGTGCAGTGTTGCTCGTGGTGTTCTGTGCAGTGTTGCTCGTGGTGTTCTGTGCAGTGTTGCTCGTGGTGTTCCGTGCAGTGTTGCTCGTGGTGTTCAATGCAGTGTTGCTCGTGGTGTTCTGTGCAGTGTTGCTCATGGTGTTCTGTGCAGTGTTGCTCGTGGTGTTCTGTGCAGTGTTGCTCGTGGTGTTCTGTGCAGTGTTGCTCGTGGTGTTCTGTGCAGTGTTGCTCGTGGTGTTTCGTGCAGTGTTGCTCGTGGTGTTCTGTGCAGTGTTGCTCGTGGTGTTCTGTGCAGTGTTGCTCGTGGTGTTCCGTGCAGTGTTGCTCGTGGTGTTCTGTGCAGTGTTGCTCGTTGTGTTCTGTGCAGTGTTGCTCGTGGTGTTCCGTGCAGTGTTGCTCGTGGTGTTCTGTGCAGTGTTGCTCGTGGTGTTCCGTGCAGTGTTGCTCGTGGTGTTCTGTGCAGTGTTGCTCGTTGTGTTCTGTACAGTGTTGTTCGTGGTGTTCTGTGCAGTGTTGATCGTGGTGTTCTGTGCAGTGTTGCTCGTTGTGTTCTGTACAGTGTTGCTTGTGGTGTTCTGTGCAGTGTTGATTGTGGTGTTCTGTGCAGTGTTGCTCGTGGTGTTCTGTGCAGTGTTGCTCGTGGTGTTCTGTGCAGTGTGAATATAATACACATCTCTAATAAATATACATTGAGTTGGAGAGACGGATATAAGTGATTCGAGAGTCAAGACTAATATAGATGACGGGGAGAGGGGGGATTAATTGTTTTTTTGGGTTGAGTTGGTGGGGTGTTTGTGATGGGGAGTGAGAGGAGGAGCATGAAAAATGATCAGAGCTGATATAAGGAATATGAGGAAGGGACTGAACCTGATAGACGACAACAACAAACGACCTCTTTAATCTAATAAAGTGAGTCCACTTTCATCGAAGGAAAGAGACTGATTTGTATTGTGTGACTGTCTGAGGTGAATCCATCACTGTCTCTTAGCCAAAACGCAAATCTCAACGTAACTGTTTGTGGGAGACAGACAGCTAACATGGATGAGTGGTAACACTCGTGGCTCTTGTGGTAGACAGACAGCTACCATGGATGAGTGGTAACACTCGTGGCTCTTGTGGGAGACAGACAGCTACCATGGATGAGTGGTAACACTCGTGGCTCTTGTGGGAGACAGACAGCTACCATGGATGAGTGGTAACAATCGTGGCTCCTGTGGGAGACAGTCAGCTACTATGCATGAGTGGTAGCACTCGTGGCTCTTGTAGGAGACGGACACCTACAATGGATGTGTGGTAACACTCGTGGCTCTTGTGGGAGACAGACAGCTGCCATGGATGATTGGTAACACTCGTGGCTCTTGTAGGAGACAGACAGCTACCATGAATGAGTGGTAACACTCGTGGCTCTTGTGGGAGACAGATACCATGGATGAGTGGTAACACTCGTGGCTCTTGTGGGAGACAGACAGCTACCATGGATGAGTTGTAACACTCGTGTTTCTTGTGGGAGACAGGCATATACCATGGATGAGTGGTAACACTCGTGGCTCTTGTGGGAGACAGACAGCTACGATGGATGAGTGGTAACACTCGTGGCTCTCGTGGGAGACAGACAGCTACCATGGATGAGTGGTAACACTCGTGGCTCTTGTGGGAGACAGACAGCTACCATGGATGAGTGGTAACACTCGTGTTTCTTGTGGAAGACAGGCAGATACCATGGATGAGTGGTAACACTCGTGGCTCTTGTGGGAGACAGACAGCTACCATGGATGAGTGGTAACACTCGTGGCTCTCGTGGGAGACAGACAGCTACCATGGATGAGTGGTAACACTCGTGGCTCTTGTGGGAGACAGACAGATACCATGGATGAGTGGTAACACTCGTGGCTCTTGTGGGAGACAGAAAGCTACCATGGATGAGTGGTAACATTCGTGGCTCTTGTGGGAGACAGACAGCTACCATGGATGAGTGGTAACACTCGTGGCTTTTGTGGGAGGCAGCTACATGGATATGACACTCGTGCTTGGGACAGACGCATGGATGAGTGGTAACACTCGTGGCTCTTGTGGGAGACAGACAGATACTATGGATGAGTGGTAACACTCGTGGCTCTTGTGGGAGACATACAGCTACCATTTATGAGTGGTAACACTCGTGGCTCTTGTGGGAGACAGACAGATACAATAAGGTGAGATTTTTTATATAAATATATGATAACATTAAAGATGTGCTATTGTGTCACCCTGGGATATATCCTGACTATAACACTCTCGTATACTGTGAGGTTTATACCTCATACTGCCGCCCGTTTAAACCAAATACTATCTTGTGTCTGGAAAGGCTTCAATACAACAAATACTTGAGAGTGTGAAGAACAGCGTGAAGAACAACCTGAAGAAACACTGAACTTGCTCATATTTGATTTTTTCACGAAAGAATTTTTTTATGAAAAACTATTAACTGAGAGTAAAAGCCCAATTCTTGTGGATTTTAATCAACCTTTAATATTTAATTTAAAAATTAGTTAAGTATTATCAAATACTGAAGAAAAAGATAAAACTATTTTTATTGGGAGAACGTTGTGTCCTGTGCAGTGTTGCTCGTTGTGTCCTGTGCAGTGTTGCTCGTTGTGTTCTGTGCAGGTTGCTCGTTGTGTTATGTGCAGTGTTGCTCGTTGTGTTCTGTGCAGTGTTGCTCGTGGTGTTCTGTGCAGTGTTGCTCGTGGTGTTCTGTGCAGTGTTGCTCGTGGTGTTCTGTGCAGTGTTGCTCGTTGTGTTCTGTACAGTGTTGCTCGTTGTGTTCTGTACAGTGTTGCTCGTTGTGTTCTGTGCAGTGTTGCTCGTTGTGTTCTGTACAGTGTTGCTCGTGGTGTTCTGTGCAGTGTTGCTCGTTGTGTTCTGTACAGTGTTGCTCGTTGTGTTCTCTACAGTGTTGCTCGTTGTGTTCTGTGCAGTGTTGCTCGTTGTGTTCTGTACAGTGTTGCTCGTGGTGTTCTGTGCAGTGTTGTTCGTTGTGTTCTGTACAGTGTTGCTCGTTGTGTTCTCTACATTGTTGCTCGTTGTGTTCTGTACAGTTTTGCTCGTTGTGTTCTGTGCAGTGTTGCTCGTGGTGTTCTGTGCAGTGTTACTCGTGGTATTCTGTGCAGTGTTGCTCGTGGTAATCTGTGCAGTGTTGCTCGTGGTGTTCTGTGCAGTGTTGCTCGTTGTGTTATGTGCAGTGTTGCTCGTTGTGTTCTGTGCAGTGTTGCTCGTTGTGTTCTGTGCAGTGTTGCTCGATTTGTCCTGTGCAGTGTTGCTCGTTGTGTTCTGTGCAATGTTGCTCGTTGTGTTCTGTGCAGTGTTGCTCGTGGTGTTCTGTGCAGTGTTTCTCGTGGTGTTCTGTGCAGTGTTGCTCGTTGTGTTCTGTGCAGTGTTGCTCATTGTATTCTGTGCAGTGTTGCTCATTTTGTCCTGTGCAGTGTTGCTCGTGGTGTTCTGTGCAGTGTTGTTCGTGTTGTTCTGTGCAGTGTTACTCGTGGTGTTCTGTGTAGTGTTTCTTGTTGTGTTCTGTGCAGTGTTGCTCGTGGTGTTCCGTGCAGTGTTGCTCGTGGTGTTCTGTGCAGTGTTGCTCGTGGTAATCCGTGCAGTGTTGCTCGTGGTGTTCCGTGCAGTGTTGCTCGTGGTGTTCCGTGCAGTGTTGCTCGTGGTAATCCGTGCAGTGTTGCTCGTGGTAATCCGTGCAGTGTTGCTCGTGGTGTTTCGTGCAGTGTTGCTCGTGGTGTTCCGTGCAGTGTTGCTCGTGGTAATCCGTGCAGTGTTGCTCGTGGTGTTTCGTGCAGTGTTGCTCGTGGTGTACCGTGCAGTGTTGCTCGTGGTGTACCGTGCAGTGTTGCTCGTGGTAATCCGTGCAGTGTTGCTCGTGGTGTACCGTGCAGTGTTGCTCGTGGTGTACCGTGCAGTGTTACTCGTGGTGTTCTGTGCAGTGTTGCTCGTGGTGTTCTGTGCAGTGTTGCTCGTGGTGTTCTGTGCAGTGTTGCTCGTTGAGTTCCGTGCAGTGTTGCTCGTGGTGTTCAATGCAGTGTTGCTCGTGGTGTTCTGTGCAGTGTTGCTCATGGTGTTCTGTGCAGTGTTGCTCGTGGTGTTCTGTGCAGTGTTGCTCGTGGTGTTCTGTGCAGTGTTGCTCGTGGTGTTCTGTGCAGTGTTGCTCGTGGTGTTTCGTGCAGTGTTGCTAGTGGTGTTCTGTGCAGTGTGGCTCGTGGTAATCCGTGCAGTGTTGCTCGTGGTGTTTCGTGCAGTGTTGCTCGTGGTGTTCCGTGCAGTGTTGCTCGTGGTAATCCGTGCAGTGTTGCTCGTGGTGTTTCGTGCAGTGTTGTCGTGGTGTTCCGTGCAGTGTTGCTCGTGGTAATCCGTGCAGTGTTGCTCGTGGTGTTTCGTGCAGTGTTGCTCGTGGTGTACCGTGCAGTGTTGCTCGTGGTGTACCGTGCAGTGTTGCTCGTGGTATCCGTGCAGTGTTGCTCGTGGTGTACCGTGCAGTGTTGCTCGTGGTGTACCGTGCAGTGTTGCTCGTGGTGTACCGTGTAGTGTTGCTCGTGGTGTTCTGTGCAGTGTTGCTCGTGGTGTTCCGTGCAATGTTGCTCGTGGTGTTCTGTGCAGTGTTGCTCGTGGTGTTCCGTGCAGTGTTGCTCGTGGTGTTCAATGCAGTGTTGCTCGTGGTGTTCCGTGCAGTGTTGCTCGTGGTATTCCGTGCAGTGTTGCTCGTGGTGTTCCGTGCAGTGTTGCTCGTGGTGTTCCGTGCAGTGTTGCTCGTGGTGTTCCGTGCAGTGTTGCTCGTGGTGTTCTGTGCAGTGTTGCTCGTGGTGTTCTGTGCAGTGTTGCTCGTGGTGTTCTGTGCAGTGTTGCTCGTGGTGTTCTGTGCAGTGTTGCTCGTGGTGTTCTGTGCAGTGTTGCTCGTGGTGTTCCGTGCAGTGTTGCTCGTGGTGTTCTGTGCAGTGTTGCTCGTTGTGTTCTGTGCAGTGTTGCTCGTGGTGTTCCGTGCAGTGTTGCTCGTGGTGTTCTGTGCAGTGTTGCTCGTGGTGTTCTGTGCAGTGTTGCTCGTGGTGTTCTGTGCAGTGTTGCTCGTGGTGTTCCGTGCAGTGTTGCTCGTGGTGTTCTGTGCAGTGTTGCTCGTTGTGTTCTGTACAGTGTTGTTCGTGGTGTTCTGTGCAGTGTTGATCGTGGTGTTCTGTGCAGTGTTGCTCGTTGTGTTCTGTACAGTGTTGCTCGTGGTGTTCTGTGCAGTGTTGATTGTGGTGTTCTGTGCAGTATTGCTCGTGGTGTTCTGTGCAGTGTTGCTCGTGGTGTTCTGTGCAGTGTGAATATAATACACATCTCTAATAAATATACATTGAGATGGAGAGACGGATATAAGTGATACGAGAGTCAAGACTAATATAGATGACGGGGAGAGGGGGGATTAATTGTTTTTTTGGGTTGAGTTGGTGGGGTGTTTGTGATGGGGAGTGAGAGGAGGAGCATGAAAAATGATCAGAGCTGATATAAGGAATATGAGGAAGGGACTGAACCTGATAGACGACAACAACAAACGACCTCTTTAATCTAATAAAGTGAGTCCACTTTCATCGAAGGAAAAAGACTGATTTGTATTGTGTGACTGTCTGAGGTGAATCCATCACTGTCTCTTAGCCAAAACGCAAATCTCAACGTAACTGTTTGTGGGAGACAGACAGCTACCATGGATGAGTGGTAACACTCGTGGCTCTTGTGGTAGACAGACAGCTACCATGGATGAGTGGTAACACTCGTGGCTCTTGTGGGAGACAGACAGCTACCATGGATGAGTGGTAACACTCGTGGCTCTTGTGGGAGACAGACAGCTACCATGGATGAGTGGTAACACTCGTGGCTCCTGTGGGAGACAGTCAGCTACTATGCATGAGTGGTAGCACTCGTGGCTCTTGTAGGAGACGGACACCTACAATGGATGTGTGGTAACACTCGTGGCTCTTGTGGGAGACAGACAGCTGCCATGGATGATTGGTAACACTCGTGGCTCTTGTAGGAGACAGACAGCTACCATGAATGAGTGGTAACACTCGTGGCTCTTGTGGGAGACAGACAGATGCCATGGATGAGTGGTAACACTCGTGGCTCTTGTGGGAGACAGACAGCTACCATGGATGAGTGGTAACACTCGTGTTTCTTGTGGGAGACAGGCATATACCATGGATGAGTGGTAACACTCGTGGCTCTTGTGGGAGACAGACAGCTACGATGGATGAGTGGTAACACTCTTGGCTCTCGTGGGAGACAGACAGCTACCATGGATGAGTGGTAACACTCGTGGCTCTTGTGGGAGACAGACAGCTACCATGGATGAGTGGTAACACTCGTGTTTCTTGTAAGAGACAGACAGATACCATGGATGAGTGGTAACACTCGTGGCTCTTGTGGGAGACAGAAAGCTACCATGGATGAGTGGTAACACTCGTGGCTCTTGTGGGAGACAGACAGATACCATGGATGAGTGGTAACACTCGTGGCTCTTGTGGGAGACAGACAGATACCATGGATGAGTGGTAAACCTCGTGGCCTTTATGGGAGACAGACAGAAACCATGGATGAGTGGTAACACTCGTGGCTCTTGTGGGAGACATACAGCTACCATTTATGAGTGGTAACACTCGTGGCTCTTGTGGGAGACAGACAGCTACCATGGATGAGTGGTAACACTCGTGGCTCTCGTGGGAGACAGACAGCTACCATGGATGAGTGGTAACACTCGTGGCTCTTGTGGGAGACAGACAGATACCATGGATGAGTGTTAACACTCGTGGCTCATGTGGGAGACAGACAGATACCATGGATGAGTGGTAACACTCGTGGCTCTTGTGGGAGACAGAAAGCTACCATAGATGAGTGGTAACATTCGTGGCTCTTGTGGGAGACAGATAGCTACCATGGATGAGTGGTAACACTCGTGGCTCTTGTGGGAGACAGACAGCTACAATGGATGAGTGGTAACACTTGTGGCTCTTGTGGGAGACAGACAGATACTATGGATGAGTGGTAACACTCGTGGCTCTTGTGGGAGACAGACAGCTACCATGGATGAGTGGTAACACTCGTGGCTCTTGTGGGAGACAGACAGATACCATGGATGAGTGGTAACACTCGTGGCTCTTGTGGGAGACAGAAAGCTACCATGGATGAGTGGTAACACTCGTGGCTCTTGTGGGAGACAGACAGATACCATGGATGAGTGGTAACACTCGTGGCTCTTGTGGGAGACAGACAGATACCATGGATGAGTGGTAAACCTCGTGGCCTTTATGGGAGACAGACAGAAACCATGGATGAGTGGTAACACTCGTGGCTCTTGTGGGAGACATACAGCTACCATTTATGAGTGGTAACACTCGTGGCTCTTGTGCGAGACAGACAGATACCATTTATGAGTTGTAACACTCGTGGCTCTTGTAGGAGACAGACAGCTAAAAAGGATGAGTGGTAACACTCGTGGCTCTTGTGGGAGACAGACAGATACCATGGATGAGTGGTAACACTCGTGGCCCTTGTGGGAGACAGGCAGATACCATGGATGAGTGGTAACACTCGTGGCTCTTGTGGGAGACAGACAGATACCATGGATGAGTGGTAACACTCGTGGCTCTTGTGGGAGACAGACAGCTTCCAAGGATGAGTGGTAACACTCGTGGCTCTTGTGGGAGACAGACATATATCATGGATGAGTGGTAACACTCGTGGCTCTTGTGGAAGACAGACAGATACCATGGATGAGTGGTAACACTCGTGGCTCTTGTGGGAGACAGACAGATACCATGGATGAGTGGTAACACTAGTGGCTCTTGTGGGAGACAGACAGCTACCATGGATGAGTGGTAACACTCGTGGCTTTTGTGGGAGACAAACAGATACCATGGATGAGTGGTAACACCCGTGGCTCTTGTGGGAGACAGAAAGCTACCATGTATGAGTGGTAACACTCGTGGCTCTTGTGGGAGACATACAGCTACCATTTATGAGTGGTAACACTCGTGGCTCTTGTGGGAGACAGACAGATACTATTTATGAGTGGTAACACTCGTGGCTGTTGTAGGAGACAGACAGCTACCAAGGATGAGTGGTAACACTCGTGGCTCTTGTGGGAGACAGACAGATACCATGGATGAGTGGTAACACTCGTGGCCCTTGTGGGAGACAGGCAGATACCATGGATGAGTGGTAACACTCGTGGCTCTTGTGGGAGACAGACAGATACCATGGATGAGTGTTAACACTCGTGGCTCTTGTGGGAGACAGACAGATACCATGGATGAGTGGTAACACTCGTGGCTCTTGTAGGAGACAGACAGCTACCATGGATGAGTGGTAACACTCGTGGCTCTTGTGAGAGACAGACAGCTACCATGGATGAGTGATAACACTCGTGGCTCTTGTGAGAGACAGACAGATACCATGGATGAGTGGTAACACTCGTGGCTATTGTGAGAGACAGACAGCTACCATGGATGAGTGGTAACACTCGTGGCTCTTGTGAGAGACAGACAGCTACCATGGATGATTGGTAACACTCGTGGCTCTTGTGGGAGACAGACAGCTACCATGGATGAGTGGTAACACTCGTGGCTCTTGTCTTGGACGTCACGAGTTTAATGCATGAAAGGAGAATCGAGCCTCCATCGTTTCACATAATTTGCGTTATATAATTAAAAAAAATGTGTTCATTATTAACATGAGTGGAAAGAAACACATCCGCGATAAGCAGACGGAGGATCGATCCTCCATCATTACTTGCAACTCATGAAATTTTAAATATTACAATAAAGCAAAATAAGAATAACGGAGAAAGAAACAATAACAAATGGAGAAGAATACAGTCAAAATACCGTGACATTATCAATACCGTGGCTTGAACAATACCGTGGCTTGAACAATACCGTGGCTTGAGCAATACCGTGGCTTGAGCAATACCGTGGCTTGAACAATACCTTGGCTTGAACAATACACTGGCTTGAACAATACCCTGGCTTGAACAATACCCTGGCTTCAACAATACCCTGGCTTGAACAATACCCTGGCATGAACAATACCGTGGCTTGATCAATACCCTGGCTTGAACAATACCGTGGCTTGAACAATACCCTGGCTTTAACAATACCGTGGCTTGAGCAATGCCGTGGCTTGAACAATACCCTGGCTTGAATATTACCCTGGCTTGAACAATACCGTGGCTTGAACAATAACCTGGCTTGAACAATACCGTGGCTTGAGGAATGCCATGGCTTGAACAATACCCTGGCTTGAACAATACCCTGGCTTGAACAATACCCTGGCTTGAACAATACCCTGGCTTGAACAATACCCTGGCTTGAACAATACCCTGGCTTGAACAATACCCTGGCTTTAACAATACCGTGGCTTGAGCAATGCCGTGGCTTGAACAATACCCTGGCTTGAACAATACTCTGGCTTGAACAATACCCTGGCTTTAACAATACCGTGGCTTGAGCAATGCCGTGGCTTGAGCAAAACTGTGGCTTGAGCAAAACCGTGGCTTGAGCAAAACCGTGGCTTGAACAATACCCTGGCTTGAACAATACCCTGGCTTGAACAATACCCTGGCTTGAACAATACCCTGGCTTGAACAATACCCTGGCTTGAACAATACCCTGGCTTGAACAATACCCTGGCTTGAACAATACCCTGGCATGAGCAATACCCTGGCTTGAACAATACCCTGGCTTGAGCAATACCCTGGCTTGAGGAATACAATTGGCTTGAACAATACCGTGGCTTGAACAATACTCTGGCTTGAACAATACCCTGGCTTGAACAATACCCTAGCTTGAACAATACCGTGGCTTGAACAATACCGTGGCTTGAACAATACCGTGGCTTGAACAATACCGTGGCTTGAGCAATACCGTGGCTTGAGCAAAACCGTGGCTTGAGCAAAACCGTGGCTTGAGCAAAACCGTGGCTTGATCATTATCGTGGCTGCGACAGTAATGAAGATGGAACTGTACCGTTGCTAGAACAGTACCGTTGCTGAAACAGTTCCGTTGCTGGGAAAAACGTAACTGGGACAATATCGTGGCTGGGAAAATGACGAGTCTGGAACAATACCATTGCTGTAACCCTACCGTGGATGGGACAATACCGTAGCTTGGACAATACCACAGTTGGAATAACTAGAGGTATTTCGGTCGCTGCGTGATCCAAGGAAGGTATAGTGCAGAGTGCGGCAGAAGTTTATAATGTAATTAAATATTAGCGCTGAGAACATGAAGGGAATCACAAAACACATTCACAAATCATCATAATCAAAATTCTCACAATAAAATGGTATATTTGAACTCAGACCAAATTTAATTCAAATCTTCAGAGGGACCAAAGAGATTAATATCCTAAAATACACAAGCACATTAAGCTTGAAGCCTCTCAAATGTTGTGCTATCAGGTAATCAGGCTTGACGCTAATCAGATGCGACACTCAGAAATTATCGCATGTAAAGTATTTTTCAAAGTTCTTCCAAAAAAGGCATATTGAAAACTACACAAGACAAAATGAATGCAAAGTTTTCTCTAAGACTGACCAACATTTAAAACGTTAGTTTAACGTAAGCTTAGTTTACATAACATACAATGGCACAAAGGTGCCACAGGTACACAAAAGAACATTATGTTGATTTAAGCTAACAGATTTAAACAAAGTCAGACACTGTGACTTATATCTCATCAGAAAAAACAGTGTCCAACTATTTCACAGACATCAATTTGATTATTAAAACTGGTCAATGGTAACTTCCAGAACCTAATATCGTTTCCTTAATTCATGGTATAACTTGACAGATCTTTGAGGACAATTGTGTTGTACACACAGACCTGTATAACATTAAATATAGCAACATTAAATATAGCAACATTAAATATGGCAACCTTCTTCTAAGTAGGAGAAACCAGTGTTGATGTTTTGAAGTCAAAACAAAATTTGGGAAAATCCCATGTAACATTACGCATCCTACACCCACGCACCCAAATAGTTCCTTGAATCTTGCCCAAAATACATTACACAGACGTTGAAATTCTGAAGCCGATCTAATAAGACGTTCTTGAGAAACAAACGAAAATGTTACCGAGAATGTTCTCAGAATAATAACGTCTCGTTAAACTTAAAAACATCATAAAACAGCGGATTATTATTTTTCTCCTTTACATTAAATTACATTATTTTATAAAATCCAATTTACCAAAACTTTCCACAAATTAAATTAAATTTTTAGGTATCACTTCTGAAAGGTTTTAAGCTATGCCAGTGAGGGTGGTGAAAGTTACATTCCTGGATACTGGGGAAAGGGGATAAAGCACACGGGAACACACCAGCTGTTCCAAGAATTTCATCCTCGTTACAAGAGTGTCAAAAGTTTGAAGCCGAGTGGATGAAGTGTTCACGAGTTAGGAACCAAATCAAATCGAAAAGTTCGAGGAAGAAAAAAAATCAAGCAACTTTTTATATAACATTATTTTGTACACTAAACTGTCACCACTATACACTACACTAAACTGTCACCACTATACACTACACTAAACTGTCACCACTATACACTACACTAAACTGTCACCACTATACACTACACTAAACTGTCACCACTATACACTACACTAAACTGTCACCACTATACACTACACTAAACTGTCACCACTATACACTAGACAAAATTATCACTGCAGCTTACTAGACTAAACTATGACTACTAAACACTGGAAACGTACAGATAATTCACTGTAACCAGAAACCCACACTGTTAATGGATCAGTGACCAGTCAGACTACTACACTGCTCCTGGATCAATGACCAGCCAGACTAGTACACTGCTCCTGGATCAATGATCAGCCAGACTACTACACTGCTCCTGGATCAGTGACTGCTCCTGGATCAGTGACCAGCCAGACTACTACACTGCTCCTGGATCAGTGACCAGCCAGACTACTACACTGCTCCTGGATCAATGATCAGCCAGACTACTACACTGCTCCTGGATCAGTGACTGCTCCTGGATCAGTGACCAGCCAGACTACTACACTGCTCCTGGATCAGTGACTGCTCCTGGATCAGTGAACAGCCAGACTACTACACTGTTCCTGGATCAGTGACCAGCCAGACTACTACACTGTTCCTGGATCAGTGACCAGCCAGACTACTACACTGTTCCTGGATCAATGACCAGTCAGACTACTACACTGTTCCTGGATCAGTGACCAGTCAGACTACTACACTGCTCCTGGATCAGTGACCAGCCAGACTACTACACTGTTCCTGGATCAATGATCAGCCAGATTACTACACTGTTACTGGATCAGTGACCAGTCAGACTACTACACTGCTCCTGGATCAATGATCAGCCAGACTACTACACTGTTCCTGGATCAATGATCAGCCAGACTACTACACTGTTCCTGGATCAATGACTTGCCAGATTACTACACTGCTCCTGGATCAATGATCAGCCAGATTACTACACTGTTACTGGATCAGTGACCAATCAGACTACTACACTGCTCCTGGATCAATGATCAGCCAGACTACTACACTGTTCCTGGATCAATGATCAGCCAGATTACTACACTGTTACTGGATCAGTGACCAGCCAGACTACTACACTGCTCCAGCATCAGTGATCAGTCAGACTACTACACTGCTCCTGGATCAGTGATCAGCCAGACTACTACACTGCTCCTGCATCAGTGATCAGTCAGACACCTACACTGCTCCTGGATCAGTGACCAGTCAGACTACTACACTGCTCCTGGATCAATGATCAGCCAGATTACTACACTGCTCCTGGATCAATGACCAGCCAGATTACTACACTGCTCCTGCATCAGTGATCAGTCAGACACCTACACTGCTCCTGGATCAGTGACCAGTCAGACTACTACACTGCTCCTGGATCAATGATCAGCCAGATTACTACACTGCTCCTGGATCAATGATCAGCCAGATTACTACACTGCTCCTGGATCAATGACCAGCCAGATTACTACACTGCTCCTGGATCAATGATCAGCCAGATTACTACACTGCTCCTGGATCAATGACCAGCCAGATTACTACACTGCTCCTGGATCAATGATCAGCCAGATTACTACACTGCTCCTGGATCAATGACCAGCCAGATTACTACACTGCTCCTGGATCAATGACCAGCCAGATTACTACACTACTCCTGGATCAATTATCAGCCAGATTACTACACTGTTACTGGATCAGTGACCAGCCAGACTACTACACTGCTCCTGCATCAGTGATCAGTCAGACTACTACACTGCTCCTGGATCAGTGACCAGTCAGACTACTACACTGCTCCTGGATCAATGATCAGCCAGATTACTACACTGTTACTGGATCAGTGACCAGTCAGACTACTACACTGCTCCTGGATCAATGATCAGCCAGATTACTACACTGCTCCTGGATCAATGACCAGCCAGATTATTACACTGCTCCTGGATCAATGATCAGCCAGATTACTACACTGTTCTGGATCAGTGACCATCAGACTACACACGCTCCTGGATAGATGCAATTACTACACTGCTCCTGGATCAATGACCAGCCAGATTATTACACTGCTCCTGGATCATGACAGCCAGATACTACACTGCTCCTGGATCATGACAGCCAGATTACTACACTGTTCACTAGTCAGTGACCAGCAGATTACTACACTGTTACTGGATCAGTGACCAGTCAGACTACTACACTGCTCTGGATCATGATCACCATCGGATTTACTACATTTTGCATTAAAGTGTATCAGTCAGATACTAACTGTCTGGATAGTGACATTCGCTACTACACTGCTCTTGATCATTCACCATCTGGTTTGCTAATAAGAGTTTAAGTCTACTCGATTATATGGACTTGAGACTTAATCTTTCCACAAATATTACAAATAAAGATAATCTTTCCTAACATACACACAACACACACACACACACACACACACACACACACACACACACACACACACACACACACACACACACACACACACACACACACATATATATATATATATATATATATATATATATATATATATATATATATATATACATGTATATATATATATATATATATATATATGCAAGAAAACCACTATGAAAAAGAAGAATTTGTAATAATCTTAAAAACAAACTACAAAGAAAATTAGATAATTTAATTGAAAATAGTGATTGGACAAAGCACGCTAATAACAATTTTGTAATTAACTTATCAGATGAAATATTAGATAAAAATACAACTGCTGCTCTTGGTTTCGGTTTAAGTTTTGTAACTTCAAAAAAACTTAATAATGTTGAAATTGCAAAAGCCTTTTGTAATTTAGAAAAATCCTCTGATTTATCCACTGATGAAATTAATATTAGTAAGGGGATGGTATATAGCTCAATGTTAAAACAAAATATTCCCAATTGCCCTCAAAGATTTTTTAAGTCTTATGATTCACTTTTGAATAATAAAAATTTGCGTCTTACTAAAGCAGATAAAATAAATGCAATAGTAATTATGAAAGAAACCGATTACCAAGATAAAATGAATAACCTCCTAGATGATTTTGAAACCTATTCTAAACTTAGAAAGAATCCCTTAGAAACTGTCAACAGCAATTTCAATAAAACAATAAAACATCTATTGAAGGGCAAAGATGAATTAATTAAAAAAAAAAAAAAAAATTTACTTCCACTAATCCATCTTTACCTTATATGTATGGATTAATAAAAACACACAAACCTGGTAATCCTGTTAGACCAATTATTAGCTCTATAGGTTCAGTTTCTTATAAACTTTCTAAATGGCTTGTTGATATTTTGAGCCCAATTGTTGGAAAAATTTCTAATTTTAATGTTAAAAAAACTTAGATTTAGTTGATAAATTAAGCACCTTGACTGATTTAAATGATTTCAATATGGTTAGTTTTGATGTTACCTCCTTGTTTACAAAAGTTCCAGTTGATGATTTACTAAGTTTCTTATCTGAAGAACTGGTTAATTATGATTTACCATTGCCAGTTCCTACTATCATTAAACTTATTAAACTTTGTATTGTTGATGCAAAATTTGTATTTAATGATGAGTTTTACACTCAGAAGTTTGGTATGGCAATGGGAAATCCTCTTTCACC
This sequence comes from Cherax destructor, assembly GCA_009830355.1. NCBI lineage: Eukaryota > Metazoa > Arthropoda > Malacostraca > Decapoda > Parastacidae > Cherax > Cherax destructor. Next base: position 17,388 of record WNWK01005188.1, on the reverse strand, counting down.
TGTTCTTAGTAACTTATATATGGAATTTTTCGAAACAAGATTGCTTAACACTATCCTTCCCAATAGAGCTAAGTGGTATAGATATGTTGATGATATTTTGTGCCTTATGCCTAAGAATGTAGATATAAACCATTTCCTTGTTAAATTAAATAGCTTAGCTCATTCTATAAATTTTACTGTTGAATTCGAAGTAAATAACTCATTGCCCTTCCTAGATGTTTTTATTATTAAGGGTAACATTGATTTTAAATTTAAAATTTACAGAAAACCTACAAATAATTGTTCCTATGTACACTATTACTCTTCACATCAAGATAGAGTTAAAGTGTCAGTTTTTCTTCAATGTTTTTGAGAGCTTTACGTATCTGTAGTCCAGAGTTCATAGATGAAGAAATCTCTAAAATTTATGAAATAGCTAATGATTTAAAATACCCAAAACATAATTGATAAATCTTTTAAAATAGCTAGGAATACTTTTTACAATCCAAAAAGGGACAACCAACCTTATTCAACCAAAAATATGTTGGTTCTCCCTTACCATGAAAACTTGGTTGATATGCCTTCCTTTCTTAAGAATTTTAATATCAAAGTTGCATTTAAAAATCTTGATACAGTAAAAAGACTTTTGATAAAAAATTCCCCCCAAAATGCTGACGGATGTGTCTATAAGATTCCCTGTAAAGTATGCGATAAAGTTTATTATGGTCAAACTGGTAAAAGTCTTGAACTAAGATTAAAACAACATAAATATAGCATTAGAACTGGACAAGATTCTAATGCTCTATTTATTCATGTGAGAGATTTTAACCATCCAATTGATTTTCAAAATGCTGAGAAGGTTGTATCAAGCAAGTCCATGGTTGAGAGAAATATAATAGAATCATGTTTCATTAAAAGCAGTTTTGAAAATAATATGAATATTTCTTTTGGTTTATATAAATTGGATTCATTTATAATTAATAAAATTTGGGAAGAATTTAATAATAAATTAAACTAATCTTAATTCTTGGGAAGAGTTTCAGGTCCTTTCTTATGTTCCTCTTCACAGAGTCGTGAGATGTTACGCTACTGTGAGGTGTAGTCTTTGTTAGTGTGATGTGACTGTGAGGTGTAGTCTCGCCCTTATATAAGCCCTTCTTGTCATGTTTCCTGTTATAGTTCCTTGATAATGTGAGTAGTCACGAAAGCGCTTGGAATTCTTCTATTTTTTCATAGTGGTTTTCTTGCATATTTTGATATCACCTGTTTACTGTGATCTTTTTGCATATATATATATATATACACTATGAGAACCATACACCTTTCGATGTATATATCATGTGTAACCAGCTTTGCAATATAGATGTAAGAGTAATGTTAAATAATTTTAATATCAATTTTATTGGGAATTTATTTAAATTTATCAAATCTGTCAAATTTATAAACGTCATAAAATGATAAATTTTCATTACTTTTTCGTATTTCTTTCAGTTATTTTTCATTTTAAATACCCTAAAATTTTGTAAGAAAAACAGTTAAATTTTGTTATGTATCTGTCAGTGTAGGTCTGCCAGTTGTAGCATGTTTACAAATCTCTGAGGTTAATTAAAATGGATAAATTGTCGTATACACTGTCTAATTACATTCTCAACTTTCTTGTACGTAGAACACACCGATCAGCAGAGGCATCCAGGTGTCAAGAGGTATTTCACCTGCTGTTAGAGCTTGGAAAAGCTTCTGGGTAACCATTAATCCAGACTTGAGTCCTGGAGGTGGAAAGTGGAGTGCCTGTAGCTTGCACGATGGATGGGAATGTAACTGTTCGGAGGGTCAGTTGAGTCGGGATGATTTCACACTACTTGCAACAGAACTATTATATAATGTGAATTTTGTTCTCTTTTCTGAGTCACCTTCTTTAGTGTACTAAGAAGGTAAACAAACAATACCTTCACATGTCAATAGTGACATGAGCCATTTTCTAATTACAAAACACAAGATTTGTAAATTTGAAATCTCTAGATACATGATAATATACACTTGGAAGGTCCTGGAGGGATTGATTCCAAACTTGCACACGAAAATAATTCCCTATGAAAGCAAAAGACTCGGCATGAGATGCAACATTCCTCCAATGAAAAGCAGGGGCGCCACGAGAACACTGAGAGGCAACACAATAAGTGTCAGGGGCCCAAGACTGTTCAAGTGCCTCCCAGCATACATAAGGGGGATTACCAATAAACCCCTGGCTGTCTTCAAGAAGGCACTGGACAGGCACCTAAAGTCAGTACCTGACCAACCGGGCTGTGGTTCGTACGTCAGTTTGCGTGCGGCCAGCAGTAACAGCCTGGTTGATCAGACCCTGATCCACCATGAGGCCTGGTCTCGGACCAAGTAACGGGGTCGTTGACCCCCGAAACCCTCTCCAGATAAACTCAAGGATAACTGAAAAAATAGAGAAAATATCAGAAAATAATTTCAATGTAATCCCATCAGAAGATACGTAACACCTAGGTACCTAATAACCTCTTAGTGAATAGGTGCAAAGAACGTGTCTAGTGCTCGAATTATGCCTGGATCAAACCTGGGCCCTTCTGCTTTATTTTTAAATGGGGATGGAAATCATTGAGCGGTGGGGATGCAGATAATTAACCAGGGGCATTTACATCACAGTAAACCAGCTGTTTCCTAGTCATTGATACTCAGTATAGGTACTTTAGTAGTTTCTTAATCACTGATATTCAGCATTAGTACTCTAATGGTTATTACTTTACAAAGACTCTCAGTCTGGAAACACTATTATTACGGACACATCATAACCACCTACTCCTCATTTAAGAAAAAATAAATGTTTACTGAATGATCTGGAAACTGGTAATTAGTGAACGGTGGATCGAGTCTCAACTTCTCCTTACACTGAATGACTAACTCAGATTTAACGTTTCACATTGGTTTAAAAAAGCATCCAGAATTCTCTTTCAACTTTCTTGTTAATCACGAAGTTAGGGAATAAATTAAAAAAGGTTATGGAAAGTTAAAGTTTAATGAGATGCGCCACAGCTCTGAGTTTAGCCTTAACAAACTTTACTAACATATTTCTTGCTTAAATAAAAACTTGTTTCCGCTTGCAAGTTCATGACAATCACGTGACCTGGTTACCTAAATGTTCCATACCAAACAAACTGTCTAATATAAAGTATTTTTCGGCTGTGAGCTTTTTTATTTATTTTGCACCAGAACTAATCTTCATCAAATTAATCATCAAATTAATTATATATATATATTTTTTTTTTATTAACACATCGGCCGATTCCACCAAGGCAGGGTGGCCCGAAAAAGAAAACTTTCATCATCATTCACTCCATCACTGTCTTGCCAGAGGGAGCTTTACACTACAGTTATAAAACTGCAACATTAACACCCTCCTTCAGAGTGCAGGCACTGTACTTCCCATCTCCAGGACTCAAGTCCGGCCTGCCGGTTTCCTGAATCCCTTCATAAATGTTACTTTGCTCACACTCCAACAGCACGTCAAGTATTAAAACCATATGCCTCCATTCACTCCTATCAAATACGCTCACATGCTTGCTGGAAGTCCAAGCCCTGGCACACAAAACTTCCTTTACCCCCTCTCCAACCTTTCCTAGGCCGACCCCTACCCCGCCTTCCCTCCACTACAGATTTATACACTCTCGAAGTCACTCTGTCTCGTTCCATTCTCTCTACATGTCCAAACCACCTCAACAACCCTCCTCAGCTCTCTGGACAATCGTTTTGGTAATCCCGCACCTCCTCCTAATTTCCAAACTCCGAATTATCTGCATTATATTCACACCACACATTGACCTCAGACACGACATCTCCACTGCCTCCAGCCTTCTCCTCGTTGCAACATTCATCACCCATGCTTCATACCCATATAAGAGCGTTGGTATAACTATACTCTCATACATTCCCTCTTTACTTCCATGGACAAAGTTCTTTGTCTCCACAGACTCGAAGTGCTCCACTCACCCTTTTCCCTCATCAATTCTATGATTCACCTCATCCTTCATAGACCCATCTGCTGACATGTCCACTCCCAAATATCTGAATACATTCACCTCCTCCATACTCTCTCCCTCCAATCTGATATCCAATCTTTCGTCAGCTAATCTTTTTGTTATCCTCATCACCTTACTCTTTCCTATATTCACTTTCAATTTTCTTCTTTTACACACCCTACCAAATTCATCCACCAACCTCTACAACTTCTCTTCAGAATCTCCCAAAGCACAGTGTCATCAGCAAAAAGCAACTGTGACAACTCCCACTTTGTATTTGCTTCTTTATCTTTTAGTCCCACACCTCTTGCCAAGACCCTCGCGTTCACTTCTCTTACAACCCCATCTATAAATATATTGAACAACCACGGTGACATCACACATCCTTGTCTAAGGCCTACTTTTACTGGGAAATAGTCCCCTTCCCTCCTACACACTCTAACCTGAGCCTCACTATCCTCATAAAAACTCTTCACTGCTTTCAGTAACCTTCCTCCTATTCCATACACCTGCAACATCTGCCACATTGCCCCCCTATCAACCCTATCATACGCCTTTTCCAAATCCATAAATGCCACAAAAACATCTTTACCCTTATCCAAATACTGTTCACCTATATGTTTCACTGTAAACACTTGGTCTACACACCCCTACCTTTCCTAAAGCCCCCTTGTTCATCTGCTATCCTGCTTTCTGTCTTACTCCTAATTCTTTCAATAATAACTCTACCATACACTTTACCAGGTACACTCAACAGACTTATTCCCTATAATTTTTGCACTCTCTTTTGTCCCCTTTGCCTTTATACAAAGGAACAATACACGCTCTCTGCCAATCCCTAGGTACCTTACCCTCTTCCATACATTTATTAAATAATAGCACCAACCACTCCAAAACTATATCCCCACCTGCTTTTAACATTTCTATCTTTATCCCATCAATCCCAGCTGCCTATATATATATATATATATATATATATATATATATATATATATATATATATATATATATATATATATATATATATATATATATATATATATATATGTCGTGCCGATTAGGTAAAACTGGTCAATTAGCAAGAACTCATCTAAAATTAAGTCCTTTCTAAAATTTTCTTATACGTTTAAAGATATATATTTTTAATTTATGTTAATATAAGAATTTATAATTTTGTACCAAGAGAAACTTTGATAACCTACCTAACCTTATTACAACAAGCGCAATTTAATTTAGCCTAACCCAACTAAATATATTTTAGATACGTTAACATTAATTTAATAATAAACAAACACAATGAAATATATTTTTCGTTATGTTCAGAATGATTTTGACGAAATTATTGCATACACAAATTTTCACTTGTCTTATATGGCAGTGAGCGTTGCTATTTGCAAATCGAAAGTTTACCTAATCGGCACGACATATATATGTCGTGCCGATTAGGTAAAACTTGCGATTTTGGCTTAAATAGCAACGCTCATGTTGTGTGGGTCTTGAGAGAGATATATAGGAGGTCAAAGAAACTCCTTGTTGGATGGTTACGGTATATTTACAGTAAGTGAAGGAGAGTCCAGCCACACCGTCTGTCTCGCTCGTAGGTCTAACGCTAGTGAGGGGGTGCGCCTATGTGAGCCTATGCACATGCGCAGAGCCTCTGACATCAGCGGGTATCGTGACGTCACACGAAAAGGGACCAGCTGTATAAGTGGGATGAATGCTGGATGCTGGTACACTACACAAGTGTACATATGATACTGATACGACAGCTCGGCCATGTTATCGTATGACGTCTCGGCATACTATACGACTCTATAGGCTGAACAGACAGGTGGTACTGGGTGAATCTATACAATAGCAAACACATTATTACTTTAACAAAACTGTACTTACTGCATACTTAGTAACACAACGAAATTCACAGAAATTATAACGCAATAATTAACAAGAGACAATACTAGTGAAATCAAAAATTAATGCAAATAATTTATTTAACACAGAACACTTCCTAGGAAACTCAAAATTTATGTAACTCGCAGAAATTGTCTCAACACACGAAATTGTCTATAGATTATCTGAAAAATAAAACAACAACACAGTAAATGTCTCTAGGGTGGAGATCGGTGACTGAAGCGTGGTGGTGGAGGCTGGTGGTCTGGTCCACTCGTTGATAACTTGAAGTAATGTGCATAAACCGGTGGACTACGAACCGAGGCTTTATACAGTTGGCACAACAGTTCAGAAGAAACACACTCAGGACGCTCGACCTGGTTCGTAGCCAATAACTTCTTGCAGGACCCAGTTAAGGGTGAAATAATCCACACTTAATGCTTTGTGTGGGTGGATGCACGTGGTCAAGGCGTCTGCGTAGCGTGGGTGGTGGGGGGTGGTGGCGGGTGGGATGAATGCTGGATGCTGGTACACTACACAAGTGTACATATGATACTGATACGACACTCACCTTGCCATATAAAACATGTGAAAATTTGTGTATGCAATAATTTCGCCAAAATCATTCTGAAAATAACGAAAAAAATATATTTGATTGTGTTTGTTTATTATTAAATTAATGTTAACGTATCTAAAATATATTTAGTTGGGTAAGGCTAAATTAAATTGCACTTGTTGTAATAAGGTTAGGTAGGTTTTCAAAGTTTCTCTTGGTACAAAATTATAAATTCTTACATTAACATAAATGAAAAAATATATCTTTAAACGTATAAGAAAATTTTAGAAAGGACTTAATTTTAGATGAGTTCTTGCTAATTTGACCAGTTTTACCTAATCGGCACTATATATATATATATATATATATATATATATATATATATATATATATATATATATATATATATATATATATATATATATATATATATATATATATATAAATATATATATATATATATATATATATATATATATGTCGTGCCTAATAAGTAAAACTGGTCAATTAGCAAGAACTCATCTAAAATTAAGTCCTTTCTAAAATGTTCTCTTATACGTTTAAAGATATATATTTTTAATTTATATTAATGTAAACAATTTTAATTTTGTACCAAGATAAACTTTGAAAACCTACCTAACCTTATTACAACAAGCGCAATTTAATTTAGCCTAACCCAATTAAATATATTTTAAATACGTTAACATTAATTTAATAATAAACAAACACAATGAAATATATTTTTTTCGCTATGTTCAGAATGATTTTCGCGAAATTATTGCATACACAAATTTTCACTTGTCTTATATGGCAAGGTGAGCGTTGTATTTAAGCCAAAATCGCAAGTTTTACCTCATCGGCACGACATATATATATATATATATATATATATATATATATATATATATATATATATATATATATATATATATATATATATATATATATATATATATATATATATGCAAAAAGATCACAGTAAACAGGTGATATCAAAATATGCAAGACAACCACTATGAAAAAATAGAGGAATTCCAAGCGCTTTCGTGACTACTCACATTATCAAGGAACTATAAAAGGAAACATGACAAGCAGGCTTATAAAGGGGTAAGACTACACCTCACAGTCACATCACACTAACAAAGACAACACCTCACAGTAGCGTAACATCGCACGACTCTGTGAAGAGGAAAACAAGAAAGGACCTGAAACTCTTCCCAAGAATTAAGATTAGTCAATTTATTATTAAATTCTTCCCAAATTTTATTAATTATAAATGAATCCAATTTATATAAACCAAAAGAAATATTTATAATATTTTCAAAACTACTTTTTATGAAACATGATTCTATTATATTCCTCTCAACCATGGACTTGCTTGATACAACCTTCTCAGCATTTTGAAAATCAATTGGATGGTTAAAATCTCTCACATGAATAAATAGAGCATTAGAATCTTGTCCAGTTCTAATGCTATATTTATGTTGTTTTAATCTTAGTTCAAGACTTTTACCAGTTTGACCATAATGAACTTTATCGCATATTTTACAGGGAATCTTATAGACACATCCGTCAGCATTTTGGGGGGAATTTTTTATCAAAAGTCTTTTTACTGTATCAAGATTTTTAGATACAACTTTGATATTAAAATTCTCAAGAAAGGAAGGCATATCAACCAAGTTTTCATGGTAAGGGAGAACCAACATATTTTTGGTTGAATAGGGTTGGTTGTCCCTTTTTGGATTGCAAAAAAAATTTCTAGCTATTTTAAAAGATTTATCAATTACGTTTCTTGGGTATTTTAAATCATTAGCTATTTCATAAATTTTAGAGACTTCTTCATCTATGAACTCTGGACTACAAATACGTAAAGCTCTCAAAAACATTGAAGAGAAAACCAACACTTTAACTCTATCTTGATGTGAAGAGTAATAGTGTACATAGGAACAATTTTTTGTAGGTTTTCTGTAAATTTTAAATTTAAAATCAATGTTACCCTTAATAATAAAAACATCTAGGAATGGCAATGAGTTATTTACTTCGAATTCAACAGAAAAATTTATAGAATGAGCTAAGCTATTTAATTTAACAAGGAAATGGTTTATGTCTACATTCCTTTTATAGTTCCTTGATAATGTGAGTAGTCACGAAAGCGTTTGGAATTCCTCTATTTTTTCATAGTGGTTGTCTTGCATATATATATATATATATATATATATATATATATATATATATATATATATATATATATATATATATATATATATATATATATATATATATATATATATATATATTATATATTTATATATTATATATATATATATATATATATATATATATATATATATATATATATAAATATATATATATATATATATATATATATATATATATAAATATATATATATATACATATATATATATATATATATATATAAACACTGATCTCTGGCCGACGGAGACTCGAACCTACGAACCTCATGACAAGGTACGCAGTGCTTTGCCGACCGTACCACACTGGTCCAATACCTTGGCATCCAGCTTTCGCTAGACGTTATTCCAAGGCAGCCAGCTTTCAGGCAGGAAGGCTTACAGCTTTTCATCTCATCCCCTGCATGCATCGACACAACTAGAGATTTTTACATGCTAGGAATTCGCAAGAGCAGGCGTAATATTCACAAACACTGATCTCTGGGCGAGACTCGAACTAGAACCTCATGACAAGGTACGTAGTGCTTGCCGACGTACCACACTGGTCAATACCTTGGCATCCAGTTGCTAGACGTTATTCCAAGGCAGCCAGCTTTCAGGCAGGAAGGCTTACAGCTTTTCATCTCAGCCTGAAAGCTGGCTGCCTTGGAATAACGTCTAGCGAAAGCTGGATGCCAAGGTATTGGACCAGTGTGGACGGTCGGCAAAGCACTGCGTACCTTGTCATGAGGTTCGTAGGTTCAGTCTGTCGGCCAGAATCAAGTTATATGTGAATATTTCTTTTGGAATTCCTACATATATATATATATATATATATATATATATATATATATATATATATATATATATATATATATATATATAGTGAGTGGAAATTAGGAGAATTTGTGGAGTTACTAAAAGTATTTGTCAGAGGGCTGAAGAGGGGTTGTTGAGGTGGTTTGGTCATTTAGAGAGAATGGATCAAAGTAGAATGACTTGGAGAGCGTATAAATCTGTAGGGAAGGAAGGCGGGGTAGGGTCGTCCTAGAAAAGGCTGGAGGGAAGGGGTAAAGGAGGTTTTGTGGGCGGGGGTTTTGGGACTTCCAGCAAGCATGTGTGAGCGTGTTAGATAGGAGTGAATGGAGACGAATGGTTTTTGGGACATGACGATCTGTTGGAGTGTGAGCAGGGTAACATTTTGTGAAGGGATTCAGGAAACCAGTTAATTGATTTAGTTGGACTTGAGTCCTGAAATGGGAAGTACAATGCCTGCACTTTAAAGGAGGGGTCTGAGATAGTGACAGCTGGGAGGGACTTTTCTCAGCTGTCGTATCTGAGCTCCTCTGCAAGGACAGTGATTATGTATGAGTGTGGTGAAAGTGTTGAATGATGATGAAAGTATTTTCTTTTTGGGGATTTTCTTTCTTTTGGGTCACCCTGCCTCGGTGGGAGACGGCCGACTTGTTGAAAAAAAAAAAAAAAATATATATATTATATATATATATATATATATATATATATATATATATATATATATATATATATATATATATAAAAATAAATAAATATATATATATATATATATATATATATATATATATATATATATATATATATATATATATATAGGCATGCACATGCATATATATACATACACACATCTAGGTTTTTCTTATTTTTCTTAATAACTCTTGTTCTTTTTATTTTCTCTATTGTCCATGGGGAAGTGGAAAAGAATCTTTCCTCCGTAAGCCATGCGTTTCGTATGAGGCGACTAAAATGCCGTTAGCAATGGTCTAGTAACCCTTCTCCTGTACACATTTACTAAAAAGAGAAGAAGATAAACTTTATAGAACTGTGTTGTTTAAATGTGCGTGGATGTAGTGCGGATGATAAGAAAGAGATGATTGCTGATGTTATGAATGAAAAGAAGTTGGATGTCCTGGCCCTAAGCGAAACAAAGCTGAAGGGGGTAGGCGAGTTTCAGTGGGGAGAAATAAATGGGATTAAGTCAGGAGTATCTGAGAGAGTTAGATCTAAGGAAGGGGTAGCAATAATGTTGAAGGATCAGTTATGGAAGAAGAGGGAATATAAATGTGTAAATTCAAGGATTATGTGGATTAAAATAAGGGTCAGATGCGAAAAGTGGGTCATAATATGCGTGTATGCACCTGGAGAAGAGAGGATTGTAGAAGAGAGAGAGAGATTTTGGGAGATGTTAAGCGAATGTATAGGAACTTTTGAAAGTGAGAGAGTAATTGTGCCAGGGAACCTAAATGCTAAAGTGGGAGAAACATGTAGAGAAAGTGTGGTAGGTAAGTTTGGGGTGCCAGGTGTAAATGATAATGGGAGCCCTTTGATTGAACTTTGTATATAAAGGGGTTTAGTTATAGGTAATACATATTTTAAGAAGAAGAGGATAAATAAGTATACAAGATATGATGTAGGGCGTAATGACAGTAGTTTGTTGGACTACGTATTGGTAGATAAAAGACTGTTGAGTACACTTCAGGATGTACATGTTTATAGAGGGGCCACAGATATATGAGATCACTTTTTAGTTATAGCTACAGTGGGAGTAAAAGGTAGATGGGATACAAGGAAAATAGAAGCAGTAAGTAAGAGAGAGGTGAAGGTTTATAAACTAAAAGAGGAGGCAGTTAGGGTAAGATATAAACAACTATTGGAGGATAGGTGGGCTAGTGAAAGTGTAGGCAATGGGGTCGAAGATGTATGGGGTAGATTTAAAAATGTAGTGTTAGAGTGTTCAGCAGAAGTTTGTGGTTACAGGCGAGTGGGTGCAGGAGGGAAGAAGAGCGATTGGTGGAATGATGATGTAAAGAGAGTAGTAAAGGAAAAAGTTAGCATATGAGAGGTTTTTACAAAGTAGAAGTGATGCAAGGAGGAAGAGTAAATGGAGAGAAAAGAGAGGTTAAGAGAGTGGTGAAACAATGTAAAAGAGAGAAAATGAGAAAGTGGTGAGATGTTATCAACAAATTTTGTTGGAAATATGAAAAGGTTTTTGGGGTGAGATTAATAAGTTGAGGAAGCCTAGGGAACAAATGGATTTAACAGTTAAAAATAGGAGAGGAGAGTTATTAAATGGATAGTTAAAAGTATCGGAAGATGGAGGGAATATTTTGAGGAGTTGTTAAATGTGATTTCGTGTATAGGGCAAGGAGGAATAACATCTTGTAGGAGTGTGGAAGAGCCAGTTGTGAGAGTAAGGGGAAATTCGTGAGGCAGTGGGTAGAATGAAAGGTGGTAAGGAGCTGGTATTGATGGGATAAAGATAGAAATGTTAAAAGCAGGTGGGGATATAGTTTTGGAGTGGTTGGTGCTATTATTTAATAAAGGTATGGAAGTGGGGAAGGTACCTTTGGGATTGGCAGAGAGCATGTATTGTTCCTTTGTATAAAGGCAAAGGGGACAGAAGAGAGTGCAAAATTATAGGGGAATAAGTCTGTTGAGTGTAACCTGGTAAAGTGTATGATAGAGTTATTATTGAAAGAATTAAGAGTAAGACAGAAAGCAGGATAGCAGATGAACAAGGGGGCTTTAGGAAAGGTAGGGGGTGGTAGACCAAGTGTTTACAGGAAACATATAGGTGAACAGTATTTGGATAAGGGTAAAGAGGTTTTGTGGCATTTATGGATTTGGAAAAGTCGTATGATAGGGTGGATAGGGGGCAATGTGGCAGATGTTGCAGGTGTATGGAATAGAAGGTAGGTTACTGAAAGCAGTGAAGAGTTTTATGAGCATAGTGAGGCTCAGGTTAGAGTGTGTAGGAGGGAGGGGACTATTTCCCCGTAAAAGTGGGCCTTAGACAAGGATGTGTGATGCCACCGTGGTTGTTCAATATATTTATAGATGGGGTTGTAAGAGAAGTGAATGCGAGGGTCTTGGCAATTGGTGTGGGTTAAAAGATAAAGAATCAAATACAAAGTGGGAGTTGTCACAGTTGCTTTTTGCTGATGACACTGTGTTTTTTGGGAGATTCTGAAGAGAAGTTGCAGAGGTTGGTGGATGAATTTGGTAGGGTGTGTAAAAGAAGAAAATTGAAGGTGAATATGGAAAGAGTAAGGTGATGAGGATAACAAAAAAATTAGGTGACGAAAGATTGGATATCAGATTGGAGGGAGAGAGTATGGGGAGGTGAATGTATTCAGATATTTGGGAGTGGACATGTCGGCGATGGGTCTATGAAGGATGAGGTGAATCATAGAATTGATGAGGGAAAAGGTGAGTGGAGCACTTGGAGTCTGTGGAGACAAAAAACCCTTTGTCCGTGGAAGTAAGAGGGAATGTATGAGAGTGTAGTTATACCAACACTATTATATGGGTGTGAAGCATGGTGATGAATGTTGCAACGAGGAGAAGGCTGGAGGCAGTGGAGATGTCATGTCTGAGGTAAAGTGTGTGGTGTGAATATAATGCAGAGAATTCGAGTTTGGAAATTGGGAGGAGGTGCGGGATTACCAAAACTATTGTCCAGAGAGCTGAGGGGGTTGTTGAGGTGGTTTGGACAGAGAGAATGGAACGAGACAAAAGTGACTTTGAGAGTGTATAAATCTGTAGTGGAGGGAAGGCGGGTAGGGGTCGGCCTAGGAAAGGTTGGAGGAGTGGGAAAGGAAGTTTTTGTGCGAGGGGCTTGGACTTCAGCAAGCATATGTGAGCGTGTTTGATAGGAGTGAATGGAGGCAAATGGTTTTTAATACTTGACGTGCTTTTGGGTAGTGTGAGCAAAGTAACATTTATGAAGGATTCAGGGAAACCGGCAGGCCGGACTTGAGTCCTGGAGATGGGAAGACAGTGTCTGGGCCCCTGAAAGGAGGGTGTTAATGTTGCAGTTTTATAACTGTATGTAAAGCACCCCTTTGGCAAGACAGTGATAGGGGTGAATGATGATGAAAGTTTTCTTTTCGGGCCACCCTGCCTTGGTGGAATCGGCCGATGTGTTAATAAATATATATATATATATATATATATATTGGTAAACTTTGATTTTTGGTTTTAAAAAGAACGTCACCTTGCCATATAAGAAAGGAAAAAATTTTGTAGCAATAATTTCGCCAAAATCATTCTGAACATAACAAAAAATATATTTTTGTGTTTCGTTATTATTAAATTAATGTTAAGTATCTAAAATATATTTAGTTGGGTTATTCTAAATTTAAAATTTCGCTTGTTGAATAAGGTTAGGTAGGTTTTCAAAGTTTCCTTGGACAAAATTATAAATTTTACATTAACATAAATGAAAAAATATATTTTAAACGTATAAGAAAAAATTTTAGAAAGGACTTAATTTTAGATGAGTTCTTTAATTGACCAGTTTTTTTTAACCCCAAAACAAAATATATATATATATATATATATATATATATATATATATATATATATATATATATATATTGTCCCCATTAGGAAAATTTTATTTTGGGTTAAATAGCAACCCCCTTCTTATATAAGACAAGGAAAATTTGTGTATGAAAATTTCAAAAATCATTCAAACCAAAAAAAAAAAATATTTCATTGTGTTTGTTTATTATTTAATTATTGTTAACGATAAAAAAAATTTTATTTGGGTTGGCTAATTAAATTGCGTTTTTTTAAAAGGTTAGTGGTTTTTAAAATTTCTCTTGGTACAAAAATATAATTTTTACATTAACATAAATAAAAAAAAATATTTTAAACGTAAAAGAGAAAATTTTAGAAAAGGCTTAATTTTAGATTTTCTTGCTAATTGACCAGTTTTCCTAATCGGGACATATATATTATTAACACATCGGCGCCCCCCCCACTGTACTTCTCATCTCCAGGACTCAATCCGCCTTTCCGGTTTCCCTAATCCCCCATAAATATTAATTTTTTTCCCCAAATCCAAAGCCCTCAAAATTTTAAAACCACGTGTCTCATTCACCCTATCAAATACGCTCATGCATTTTATAATCCAAGCCCCTCGCTCATAAAAAAACCCCTTTTCCCCCCTTTCCGTGGATATTGATTTGCTCACTGTAAATAAATCATTACCACGTGTGTGTGTGTGTGTGTGTGTGTGTGTTGTGTGTGTGTGTGTGTGTGTGTGTTTGTATTCTCGTGTGCGTGTGTGTGTATGTGTCTGTGCGTTCGCCCTTATGTGTATGTGCGCGACTCGTGTGGGTGTGACCCACTTTATATTGGTACTTATAACTCATTACAATTGTGACCGGGTTTGGACGTGTCAGTGGCTCATTACTTTGTAATTTGTTCATGATTGTAACCATGTTTATTAGTGTAGATGGTTCATTACCTTTGTAACTTGTCATGATTGTGACCAGATCTACCAGGGCTCAGGCACGAACCCTGTGGCACTCCTGCTGTTGGTGAGAATGGCTCGCTGACTTGCGGTTGAACTTATATAGTACAAGTCTGAAAAGATCCAGGTGTGGTCTAGAAGGTCGGCAAGTTTATATATGAGGTCATCGAGCCACTGCACCTGCAGGCTGTCCACGGCATCTGCAAGCTGTCCACTGCAGCACCTGCAGGCTGTCCACGGCATCTGCAGGCTGTCCACTGCACCTGCAGGCTGTCCACGGCATCGAAGATGATACTGACGGAGTGTTGGGTTCCTCGGTGGGTCGTCCTAAGACCAAACAGTTTATCGGGGAAGTGGTGACTGAAATTTATGTAGTTGTTCAGGCTTTTATAGATGATTTTTTCAAGGACTTTGCCAGTAACTTCAAGTAAGGAGACAGGTGTGTAGTTCTCGGGTTTGTGCTTGTCTTTTTGGGGTTTTGCACACACACACACACATACACACACACACACACACACACACACACACACACACACACACACACAAGGAGGAAAGAGAGATGGACAGGAGAACCCAGACTCAGGAGGAAGCTCTAATACAACCACCTTCAGATGTCCCCCAACCTGGACAACCCCAATGCAACCAAACAATCTAACCCAAAACACACATGCCATACCCAATGCTTCCACCCACCTCATTACAAACTCCACCTTCACACCAACCACCCATAGTTCCCCATCAGATCTCCCACTTTCCCAACCCCAACGTACCCCCCAGACTACGGTTTTAGAAAAGAAGTTGAAGGTTTGGTATACAAATGCAGATGGTATAACAAATAAATGTGAGGAGTATCATGAAAGAATAAAGGAGACATCCCCAGACATAATAGCACTCACAGACACGAAACTCACCAGGATGATAACAGATGCAATCTATCCACCCGGATATCAAATCCTCAGGAAAGATAGAGGGAGCAGAGGGGGAGGAGGAGTTGCACTGCTCATTAAGAACAGGTGGGGATTTGAGGCAGTGGACACACTAGCCGAGGTAGCCAGAAGAGCCCACATGGGGAGAGCAAAGTTACTAGTTATGTGTGATTTCAATCACAAGGAGATTGATTAGGAAAACCTGGAGCCCCCCGAGGGTCCTGAATCATGGAGAGCTAAGATGATGGATGTGGTACTGGAAAACCCATGCATCAACATGTTAGGGGACACTACCAGAGAGAGAGGTGAGATGATCCAGCAAGACTGGACCTGTGTTCACCTTGAGTAGTTCCCGGGCATCGAGGATATCACGGAAAGGCCCCTTGGAGCTAGTGATCATTTGGTTCTGTGTTTTGATTATATAGTTGAGCTACAAGTGGAGAGGGGAGCAGGAATAGGAATGGAGAAACGAAACTACAAAATGGGGACTACACGGCATGAGGAACTTCCTGCAAGACGTTCAGTGGGGAGAGAGAATTCAGGAAAACCAGAAAAGAAAAAGATGGAATATGTGACAACCAAAAAGCAAAGAGGCAGAGGAGAGGTTTGTCCCCCAAGGGAAACAGAAGTAATGGGAAGACCAGAACGAGTCCTTGGTTCACCCAGAGGTGTAAGGAGGCAAAAAAATAACTGTAATAGAGAATGGAAAAAATACAGAAGACAAAAGGGGCCCAGGAAAATAAAGAGATTAGCCGAAGGGCCAGAAACGAATATGCACAGGTAAGAAGGGAGGCTCAGCGACAATATGAAAATGATATAGCATCAAAAGTCGTTTTGATCTGTATAGCCACATCAGGGGAAAACAAAGTCAAGGACCAGGTAATCAGGCTGAGGAAGGAAGGTGGGGAGTTCACAAAAAAACGACCAAGAGGTATGGGAGCTCAACATGAGATTTAAAAAGATTTACAGAGGAGACAGGAAGGACTCCAGGAATTCAGAATAGGGGGGTAAAACCAACAAGTGCTGGATGAAATACACACAACCGAGGAGGAGGTGAAGAAGCTGCTATGTGAACCGATAACCTCAAAAGCGGTGGGACCGGGCAACATTTCTCCGTGGGTCCTTAGAGGGAGCAGAGTGTTTGTGTGCCATAACACAAATCTTCAACACATCCATTGAAACTGGCAATACCTGAGGCGTGGAAGATGGCAAAAAAAGTCCCAATTTTTAAGAAAAAGGGACAGACACGAGGCATTAAAAACAGACCTGTGTCACTGACATGTATAGTATGCAAAGTCATGGAATATCATCAGGAGGGAGTGGTGGAGCACCTGAAAGACAAAGGTTTTTTAAAAGACAACCAGCACGGTTTTTGGGAAGGAAATCCCCTGTCACAAACCACTGGGTTTTTCGGAACATAAGTAAGACACGAGAGAGAGGGGGGGGGTAGGGGTGCATTTTCTTTAAAAGCAAGAAGGCGTTCGACACAGTTCCTCACAAGAGGTT
>WNWK01005187.1:120000-125234 GCA_009830355.1 Cherax destructor | reverse complement strand
CCCCCCTCGCCTGTAACCACAAACTTCTGCTGAACACTAAAATTTCCTTTTTAAATCTACCCCATTTTCGACCCCATTGCCTACTTTTCTCACTCCCCATCTATCCCCAATAGTTGTTTTTTCTTACCCTAACTGCCTCCTTTTTAGTTTATAAACCTTCACCTCTCTTTTACTTACTGATTCTATTTTCCTTTCCCCCCATCTCCTTTTTTACTCCCACTGTAGCTATAACTAAAAAGTGATCTGAAAAAATCTGTGCCCTCTATAAACATGTACACCCGGGGAAGTCTACTCAACAGTTTTTTATCTCCCCAACCCCTTAGTCCAACAAACTACTGTTTCCCCAAATATATCTTGTTATTTTTTCCCTTTTTTTTTCTTAAAATATGTATTACCTATAAAAAAACCCCTTTCTATAAAAGTTCAATCAAAGGGCCCCATTACCCCATTTAACCTGGCCCCCCCAAATTCCTTTTACACACCCTCTCTGCATGTTTCTCCCACTTTGGTTTTGGTCCCCTACCACAATTACTCTCTTCATTTGGTTCAAAAGTTCCTATTATTATTATTATTATTATTATTATTATTATTATTATTTAGAGAGAACGCTAAACCCATGGGGATTATACCCACCTGGGGGGATGAAAGGCATTCGGGGTTGGGCAGATGCAGTTCCCTAGATCAAGAGCCTCTCACAAAAGGAAAATGTTATTTATTTTACTATAAATTATTATTGTTATTAGGGGGGAGCGCTAAAACCAGGATTATACAGCGCATGGTGGGGGGAGATATTCAGGGTAATTCAAGGAACTGGACAAATCCAATTCCAAAAGATCAAGACCCCCTCACCAGCGTCAGAAACCAAAAGGTTGCTGTTAAATCGTTATAGATAAACCAAAAAAA
Organism: Cherax destructor; assembly: GCA_009830355.1. Taxonomy (NCBI): domain Eukaryota; kingdom Metazoa; phylum Arthropoda; class Malacostraca; order Decapoda; family Parastacidae; genus Cherax; species Cherax destructor. Next base: position 124,331 of record WNWK01005187.1, on the reverse strand, counting down.
TTAAAATCAAACCTATATTTGTTCTCTTCTTTTTTTTTTTTTATGGGAAACAAGAAAAGTTAAACTACTAATGCATACTTCTGTTGTTCACAATATTTCTTCTTTGTTCCTCTGATGATGGTCAGCGCTCACCGGGAAGTTCATTTTCCCTGACAAGTCCTTTACAAGAATCTTTTTTCTCTCTATCCCTTTTTTTTCATAAGGTTTGACAAGGTTAGGTTTTGGGGTCCCTCTTTATTGACAAGTTTTTACAAGTTAAGGGGTTTAACTTTATTGAAAGCTATTTACAAGTTAAGGATCCCAACATTGACAAACCAAGAGCTGTTATCTTCAGTCATTTTTTAAAGCATTTTTTTTGTTATGAAAATATACAAGTAGGGAACAGGATGAAGTTAAACCATCTGTGGTTTCTCTCTCTCTGTCTCTGTCTGTCTGTCTGTCTGTCCCCGCTGTCTGTCTGTCTGTCTCTCCCTCTCTCTCTCTCTCTCTCTCTCTCTCTTCTCTCTCTCTCTTTTATATATATATATATATATATATATATATATATATATATATATATATATATATATATATATATATATATATATATATGTGTGTGTGTGTTAAATATGAATCCATTGTAATATTATATTTTATAACAAATCGTTTAGGTTATATTTAAACAAAATTTTTTACACACACAGGTATATTAAAATGATATGGGGATTATTTACCCTATTATTAGTTCTCTTACCGTAATTGTAGTTCTTGGAGGGCCAGAGTTAAATCAAGAAGCACTTCAGTAAGAGTTCAGCAAGAGGCAATTATTGTAGTTAATGTGTTTTATTTTTTTCTTGGCAAATGGCTGGGTCATTTAGTCTTGGCAAGGTCATGGCTGAGTCTTGGCTGGGTTGGTTTTCCTTTGGGTCATGGTTTTAGTCTTGGGCTAGGTTGGCTGAGTCTTGGCTAGGTCTGGTGGGTCATGGCTGGGTCATGGCTAAGACATGGCTTGGTAGCTCTGCTTCACAAAGCTTTGTGGAATACCACTGTATGGGTTGCAACTTTGAGTTACCACTTCATTGGTTACGACGTTATGGGTTACCACTATAAATTACCACTGTATAGGAACCTCCAGGTTCATCCTTGACTTCACTCAGTAAACGGTAACCCACAGATTCGCCTTTGACTTTACTCAAGGATAAGCTAAATATTTCTTTTAAAAAAAGGGATGAAAATCGTCCACAAAAACAATGCCTGTGCTGAGTTATGATGAGCGTCTATTACAACTTTGCAAATTATATCGAATGCCCAGGAAGTGTTGATGTCTTCCCTGGTTCAAATCTGACTGTCGCTTATTCCCTAGGCGCTATATGACCCCACGGATTTAGCGTTTCCTCAGAAATATAATATTATTACATTATGATAGTGTTCTGCTATTTTTTTTTCCCCTGAACTTCAGATCGATGATGGTCATGCTTAGAGGCGTGACTTCATCTGTAACATGTCATCACTAGAAATTTGGTGAAAATTGGTATAATTTATGTGACTTTTTTGTATAAAATATTGAAAGCGATCGCCTGCTTCCATAGATCACAAGGTTCCAGTGTTTGTTTATGCCGTAGATCACAACTGAAGTTTGATGGACCGATAAGAAAATCTGAGCAAAAACCGTCACCCAGCTAGGGAAAATTTATGGGTATATAGAGGGCTCCGTATTCCAATATATAGCTAGCGATCAATATACTGAAATACGAACACTTCCTTCTTCCTGCATAGGATGGTAAGGATAGTACAAGAGTAAAATTTAAATCATCGTTGGTACAAGAGGTTGTAGGGAATTACAAGCTAAAGCAATAAGATAAGGACTGTAGAAGGTACTTAGCTTGAATAACATCTCACGACTTCGCAGTCACCCCCGTCGTAGCAGAGCTGTCGATTCCTCTACCTTGGGCTGTAAGGGACAAGGAAGTGTAAGATTAATTGCCCCTAAGGGGTGTTATTTCAGCATATCTCAGAAACAGAGTGCTGGTAATACACTTACTTGTTTGGGCTCAAAGGTCCACACCTCACTGCCGTCTATAGGATGGTTTCAATACCCTTGTGTCATCAGAAACTGCAGCTTCCCCGATTGACAAGTGAAATTGAAACATACCTTCCTCATTGTAACGTGAGCTATGGTGTTGAATGCACCATTTACGACGGATATAGGTGACTTGATAGAAGCTGAAGTGTCCATTGAAGAATGTCGCAATGTCTTCCACTCCGTCGGGAAATTGGTAACACTTGTATGGTTACACTAAACTGTTCTTCAAGATAAGTCTATTGTTCACAGTAATGTTCTTACAAGAAGCTGAGCACACTTCTCTGTAATCTTTCGTCTGTGATTGGTGAGACTGTCCGTAGGTTTGAAGACGTACTATATTATAATTCCTTTGTTAAGGTCAATGCACGTGTAACACACTCCTCGCATCGTTTCTTCTGTGACGCCTCTCCATATAAAGGATTCGCTGACACCAGTGTTTTTCCCTTCTTTACCAAACTGCTACAGGAAACAATGCAGAATGCTTGATTTCTTGATATGTCTCGATCACCGAGACAAATTTTTGGATAGCTTGTAACGAACACACTGGGAATCCGAAACAACTACGAATAACGAGAGGAACACGGTCGTAATGAGTAAGACAGAAGTGAGAGTTGCACATAACTCTGCCGTGAAAATACTGGCCGATTCTAGCAGATGACCTCGAATTATACTTTCTGGAAAAATAACATATCCGACACCATCGGGCAGAAGCAAACACAATCATTGGAACTTCCCAAAGAGAGAGGGAAAAGTAAGATGCAAGGTAAACTTAAAAGAAAGGAAAATTATAGGACGTCATTAGAGAGTAAGTACGGAGTGGAAAGAGGCGTATTTAATTATGGGAAAAGATTCAGTAAATTAGTCTTACTAATATTAGTTGTAAATAGTGGGGTTCGGATGCAGTGATGGCAGCAGGAAAACACTGTAGAGTGTTATGGAGGCGTTATTATTGGTAGTCGTGGAACAGCCCAGCCTGTCTGTCTGGTCGGCCTATGAGGAAGTGAGGCAGAGGGCTCTGAGAGCAGGCCTACGTGGGGAGGAGTCACGTGACGTCAGCATGACAAGGGAACCTAGCTGTAAATGTTGCTAGGGAAATACACATATAAGTATATTACACTATTAACACGGTTACATATTGAATTGATATTAAGTTACATATTGATTTGATATTAACCGAAACCTGTGATATTTCCATTTTTATCTCTTTTTCATACACAAATAGGTAGGAGAACAGATTTTTGACTAACACCCAAGGTAACCTTAAGACAACTTGAATAGGTTAATTGTGTGGTCGGAGATGTGTCAGAGTTACCTCAGCGTGAACTGATGCAGGGACCAAGTCATAGTGAAAGAACAATAACTTGGAATTACCTGGAGAGGGTTTCGGGGGTCAACGACCCTGGTTGATCAGGGTCTGATCAACCAGGCTGTTACTACTGGCCGCGGATAAATCAAAACTAGAAAAAACTTTACTCGTAAAAAATATTGCTGATCTAATTAATAGAAAGCTAAAACTAAAGCTTGGTTACATTTTTATGGTATAAGTAACAGAGAAACCGACACTATACTACAGTTGGATTTATTAATAATAAGTCTTTCATTTCAGTATATAGCACAGATATTGCTTCCATATTAAAGAATGGACATAAATTCCCTTTTAAACAGAGAACAAAATATATCCCCCTGTATCCGGAATTCTTCTTAGAGTTATATTAAAATATTGAATTTATGTTCTCTAGAAAGATGTAGGATGAGGATTGGTATGTCTGAAGTGTTCAAATGAATGATGGGTATTAATAAGGTACTGAAAATATGTAACAAAGTTTGTACTCTCAATAAGAATTTGAGTACATGCACACATGAAATAGGACACATGAACCTATATATATATATATATATATATATATATATATATATATATTATATATATATATAAAAAATAAATATAATATATCTTGTGTTACATTCTAATGCTCAAGACTTGCTCATCTTTTTATTTACATTATCAAGATAGTTTACGTCCACTTTACAATACGTGACCATCATAAAGCAAGTGAAAAAATACAAGTTGGCTGTGACAACGTTAGGTGCTGTTTCGGGGTACATATTTACAACACAAGTGGAGAGTCCCTCAAGTGGTAGTCTTGGCATTCACACAGAGCTGGACACACTTCACTTGTTAACAGAGTAAAGGTCACCATTATAACGTCAGCGTAGAAAGGACGTTCTCCTCTCTGTCTAAAGGCTATGGGGACTTCATCTGCTCCTG